>OY992877.1:181692582-181755082 GCA_963921405.1 Cepaea hortensis
AACGTTTCTTCAAGCTTTACAAATGTGGAATCCAATCTACGGGGTTCGATGACGATGAAAACAACAATTGTATTTCATACACAGAAAGTAGATTATTATTAGTATTATTATGTTAATACTATATTATTAATATTATATTATATTAAAAGAAAGTAGAAAATTATTAGTAGATGAGGTAACTATAATCCGTTCATCTTCAAAACATTAGCCAACCTTTAAGTAGTCACACCTGTCACGACCGTGGAAGTTGAAACAGTTAAAGAGGAGCAAAGCAGATAGAATGAATCAGGTCTCATATATGGAATTGACCGCCCCGCTCCCCCTCCCATGCCCCACGTTTTGAGACCTAATATCAAGAACAATACCTGCTCTAAAGAAGACAAGATCTCTTCATATAACAGCATCGGCTCTGGTACTTTAATAAATTTTCTTTCAAGGTTCGATATCAGCAGGTGTCACGAAGTACAGGCCTTCACTGTTGGCGTTTGTTATTCTATACATTTCAAAACAAGCTGTCAAGTCTGTTAATATTGCACTCGCGGGTTCAGTCAAAACAAGGTGTTGGGAAGTGAGGTGGGGGTAGGGGGAAAAGGTGGGGGGGGGGGGGCGGCGGTTAAGAAGGCTACGCTAGAGACATAATGAAAACAAAACTGCTGTTGCATTACATGTATGTATTGTTGCTAGTGGCCGTATCTTACCGACTAAAACATGTCTTTTCAAGGTCTTTAGTTTAAAAAAAACAACAGGTATGACTTTTCCGAACACGTCAGTACTTATTCAAAATTTGTGATATGCTCACAAACATATCCCCTGAAATATAATCTAGGTGGCGAAGGGGTTACCGACGCAGTTCGAAACACAGATGTGTTGGTTGTTTATAAATCGGTATGGGAACCGGTCGTTCAGAAAGCAATGAACAACTACTGAACGTGAACTTGCCCAGGAATCATGAATAGCCACAAAATGCTGTGGTTGACTGCTACGACCGTAAATGATATGCAACTAACTTCTCCTTATCTTCCATATTCACATGGGTTGTTTACGACCTACACTTTTGACGGCAATTTCCGGCTGCGTGGCAAGTAAGCTTCCTGTTCTGCAGGGCTCTCCACTAATTCTGGAGAATACTCGATCCACGGAACTTAGTTTGCACCTTTTGTGTGTTGCCCATGCGCCCCCCCCCACCCCTACCACCACCAACGGGTTGAAACGTAAATATGTATCAAAACAACACTGTGTATTTGTGTCTATGTGTGAATATACATTTTCTTTTTATTTTGCCACAGTAATGGCGTGATTAGTGCACTCGCCTACCTACACACTGGCCTTAGGTTCATTCCTCCAGTAATTACAGCCAGCGTTATAACCAGTATAGATCTGGGGTCAAATCCAGCCCAATCAATAAAGGTACCAATTATTTCTCTGGGAAGATGAGATCTGTCAAGTAATAATGACCATATAACACACCGTGTGCTTTTGATTAAAAAAAAATGAGTCCTCGCTTTATATTTGATATGTAAATTTTACTGCTTTCGTCATTATTTTCTATACATATGTAAGAATTTGGGTCAAAAGCTAGTTGCGTATCCTTTACGGGACGTCACAGTCAATCCCAGCATTTATTTATTTTACATTTTTATTGTTTGCTGTTTGTGATTTCTTGGCACGTTCAGTAGTTTAGAACGCTGCGTAATTTGGACAAAACCCATAATATACCTAATAAGAACTGCTGGGCTACATAGTGACAACCCGTAAAAGACAGGAGGATCAATATACGGAAGTAAAACAAAGCAGTGATGTGCAGGATGTGTCAATTGCTTGACTGAGCCAAATGACAGGGCGTCACATTTCACCTCTGCATTTACTGAAGCCTCCTCGGGTGGCAGGGAGTTCCCTTGTTCTATCTTGAGGGCCGAACGGCTTGCAAGCGGCTATTCTAGACAGCCCTGGTGGGATGCGCCACCTGTAGATAGAACAGCCAAGATGACGGTGCTACTCAGAGACAGTGGAATGTTCTTTGAAACTAGCACTGAAGGCTAGCTCGGTTAACCAATGCTCGGAAAAGCAGGATGTGGCTGCTAAAAGCCACATTTATATAGTATGCCAGTTTGGTCTTAACTGGGATGGAGTTACACCTCTCCATGGAACAAAGCCTGGGCTGAATTGTGGAGATCATGTGTTGCCCTTGCAGCATGATCTTTTTCTCGGTCTGCATAGTTTACTCATGAGGAAAGGTGACATCATGCATATGGAACAAGACAAGTGGCAGGAGATACCGGATCAGACAAGCAATGCCCTTACTGTTCGTCTGTCGGAACTTCGATCCTAGACCAGTTGCCGACCAAGGTTTAGGGTCTGGTCTCTCCTGCCGTAATATTTAATCTTTAGACTGCATTTCCTGGCTCTAGGGTAAGGCTTTTACCCTCCCAATAGCACTCTTCCGCCCGACGCCGTGATATACACATACATTGGCACCTTGCCGTCTTGACAGACGATAGTTTGTGCTTTAAAAAGGCATAATAACATTTACCTATGGCGGTAGCGAATGTGACTGATAAGGCCAATTTGCGCTGTAAATGTTCGTTCACAGTGGGTGCATGTGAACACGTGGTCATTTCCACCATTATGCACCATCTTACGTCTCACACGCTCGGTGTGTGATTTATCTGCAATAATTTTCTCCTTTGTCTTTATTCCATTTCTGATAATTGCCCTCCATGCAACACGTTCAGCGGCCACTCGCTCTCAGTGTGCATTATCAACCCCTGTATCAATCATGTCCCGCTTACACACATCTTTTTATCGTTGTAGAGGCCGACCCTGAGATCTCTTACCCATCTGTAATTCACCAAAAAAGATGTCCTTTGGCATTCTACCACCATCCATCCTCCTAAGATGTCCTATCCATCTAAGTCTACGAAGACTGAGCATGGAATAAACCGTCACACAACCTGATCTTTCCAATACTTCAGTATTTGTGATTTTGTCTTGCCACTTAATACCAAGAATTCTTCGCAGACACCGCATATGAAAGCTGTTTAAACGTTTCTCTATATTCGTGATATAAATATCGGGCTAGCGCGCAAAAGATCGTATGATGTTCAACGACAAAGAGCGGCTCTGCTTTCCTGTACACAATAACCGATGTGAAATGTCAATGCTTTCATTAGTTGGCAAACTAGGCAGCGGTCAAGGGCACAGGCTTTAGAGGTTGCAGCGTTTCAGAGCGGATCAACGAAAACGAGAAGAAGAATGGATAGTTTTACTAGAATATAATCACAATTGACAAAATAGCGCTGCGGTTAGAGCCTTCGTCTGCACACAAATAACAAACATACGCTGATACAACCATATAAACATGAAAACAAAATAATAAAAGTGAAGCAAAGAATAATAACATTGTCAACTACTATCCACGTAAAAAAAGGCGGCTAAGGATGTTTGGCGTGAGGCTACCTACGTCATCCGGTAGAAAACATTAAAAGAATCCAACCAATCATAAACAAGTCTACAAAGGGCTTCACGTGAGTTGGCTGAGGGACTAAACTCCATTGAAAGATAAAAGTTAGAAGAAGGAAGAAAAATATACATGACAAATAAGTGATAACTGACAAACTACTTCCCCGGGAAGGTTAACGCGATCAGCAAATGCCCGCAGAAGTTAGATGTGTCGGCTTAACGGAGCAAGAACGTAGCTCTGCTGTAAACAGGCACAACGCAATCACGTTCGGAAAAAAAACTCTCTGGATGAACGAATAATAATAATAATAATAATAATAATAATAATAATAATAATAATAATAATAAGAAGAAGAAGAAGAAGAAGAAGAAGAAGAAGAAGAAGAAGAAGAAGAAGAAGAAGAAGAAGGAGAAGACGACGACGACGACGACGACGACGACGAAGAAGAAGAGAAGAAGAAGAAGAAGAAGAAGAAGAAGAAGAAGAAGAAGAAGAAGAAGAAGAAGAAGAAGAAGAAGAAGAAGAAGAAGAAGAAGAAGACGACGACGACGACGACGACGACGACGAAGAAGAAGAAGAAGAAGAAGAAGAAGAAGAAGAAGAAGAAGAAGAAGAAGAAGAAGAAGAAGAAGAAGAAGAAGAAGAAGAAGAAGAAGACAAACTACGTGGTAGAAGAGCAAAAGGAAGAATCTTGATAAAAGCGCCGATACATGATTCTGGTGATCAGTTGTGGGATCGAACCTTCCATCCGGAATGGCACATGATGCTGACAATGAGGATACTTTTTTCCACTTTGAACTCATGCCTAGTTCATACACGTGCTACTACTTCTAGCGCTCTGGACTGATTTGTGCTCATAGATTAGCTTTCCCTATTACCAATCTGCCTCGGGAAGCTATTGAAGACTAAATGGCAAGACAAGATCCCAGACACCGAAGTCCTAGAAAGAGCGTTCATGCCCAGTATCCACTTTCTACTGATGAAGAATCAGATTCGCTGGGCTGGTCACTTAACTCGTATGCCAGATCACAGGCTCCCTAAACGAATTTTGTACGGCGAGCTGCGTTGTGGTAAACGCTCATAAGGCGGCCAGAGGAAACGCTTTAAAGATACTCTGAAAATCTCACTAACAGCTTTTGGAATTCATCATGACACCTGGGAGACTGCTGCCAAAGACCGAAATTCGTGGCGTACATCACTTGTGAAGCAACCAGGACTGCAAAAGCTGTGAAGAAAAGGCTGGACAGAAAAACCACTGCAGGAGATCCTCCTCCTGGAACATCAACATTCTTATACCTTAGAACTCACGGCTCCATACTTTCAACCTCACTGGATGAAATGAATGGTCATCATCAATCTTGATAGACAAAAAACAACATTATCAGTGCCCTTCGCCATAAGACGAACCCATGCCGACTTCAAAGGTACTTGTAATTTACATCCTCAATTCAAGAAAAAGAAGACAACACTTTAGTCCAACTAACCGGTATAAGGGTTGAACCCGCTACTTCGGCATCAACACACCATAAGTTTAAGAGCGAGCGCTCTTATCCAGTAGGTCATACTGAACACTAATGATGATGGTAATGATTATGATACATGGAATAGTCTCATTACTTTCATATCTAACTAAATTCTTTTTCATAGTTTCTTCGTTATAAGAAAACGTGTTGAAGCGTCTGAGACAAACAAAGTAAGAAGATGAACGGAGTCATCTTTGTTACATCAGCATGCGAGGAACTTTTTTTTTTGGGGGGGGGGGGGAAGGGCGGGGGGGGGGGGGGGTCACGTGTTTAAATTTGGTGTGCGTATATTTCAATGTTTCTGTTGTCTAGTGGATTTTCTAATCTCTATTTCTCATCTTTTGTCTTAGGTGAACGTAGGACAGAACCAATACTTGTATGCATTATTTTCATTATAAGAAGTGGACGTATATTTAGTCTGATTCTACAGATACTACACGGACTACGTTTATGTGCGTGCTAAAACGTATACTAAACATGAAAACATATACTAGATCTACTAAAACGTATACTTCACACACCGAAACCTATAATATACATCATAATCCTCTCGATTTATTTTGTTAGTTGTTAGTCGCGGTTCCAAATTAACGGCAAAGGGTCACCCCATATTGCTTCGTTCCTGTACCAGTGAATATCACACAAAATGCTTCTCATTGTCTCGTGTGAATAGGGAAACAGACAGATTTCCCATAAACCAACAACACGCACAGGCATACATGCATAAGACCGCTGCTAGAATACCAACACAACAGTCCGCCACTAAAATTGCAGTTCATCTTCGATGGAAGCGGCAGTCAATAGGAAACCAGCAGTTGCATACACATTGCTGCATAAGGCAAAACTAGCTAGTTGAACAACCGGTCTTCAACCATTTTTTCTGAACATACAGTTTACAATACAAACCACAGCGAACAGATGTAAAAGAATTCAACATGAAATCCATAGCTCAAATTGTTGCCTCAGGCACTTAACTCAGTAACTTGGCAACGGAACCATGTACTACCAATACAAAATGAGGAAAATGTGTAAGCAAACCGTAGCCAGAAGCAAAAACACTCTAGAGGTCTTACTTAACAGCTCAACAGCCTATCCGCATGCACTAAAACCTATATTATATATACCATAATGATAACTAGACTTCACCTACAAATTCTATACTTAAATAGACAAAATGTACGTGTTCGTATATTTCTTGTTTTATTGTATTCTGTACTTAACATTTACGAGACGAAGTCACTGAGTAACAGGCATTTTGCGAAAAACTTTTTAATTTCCCACAATAGTGCGAACAAGAAATTGTGTGTGTGTGTGTGTGTGTGTGTGTGTGTGTGTGTGTGTGTGTGTGTGTTTTCTCAACATAGTCCCCCTGCCCTGCAACACACTTGGTCGACCTGTCCACTAGCTTGTTGATGCCTTCCAGGAAAACAACAAGTTTCCGGGTATGGCTTTCAACCAGTTTTTGCACCGCCTCCATTACCTCGTTCTCATCCACAAGCCTCTGATTCCCACACATGTTCTTTCAAGGGTCCTGTTATCTGCATATCCTTTACAGGACTTCGCAGTCTACACAGTATTTTTTTTTTTTTGGGGGGGGGGGGGGGTTGCTGTTTGTTATTTCTTGGCAAGTTTACGTTCAGCAGTTTGCCATTGCTTTCTGAACGACTGGCACTCAAACCATTACATAAAAACAACGCAAGGTGGTCTGCTGCCAAATCGCCGCAGCTGTATTTCAAACGAGGTTAGCGGGATTACGAATTGCGCCCGTAACTCCTTCACCACAGAGCCGTCTCAAGGGTCCGAACAAGTGAAAATCCAAGTCTGGACTGATGCTGGATATTTCAAGACCTCAAATTTCAGTGCACATAGTATATACACTGTATTATATACACTGTATACTCAGCTATATGACGGTGGGCGTTGTCGTACAGCAAGAATACTTCATAACACACATCCATAAGTAGAACAATGGAAATATGGTATTAATTTGATGACTGCAAACAGGAACAAACAGACAACAAGCTCCCTATCACAAGTGATACCAGACAAATATAATATAGCCCAGTAGTGTTAAATAATATATGTCGCATTTGGGTAACACAAAACAACTACAACATTAATTATAGTACAACTACTCTAACTATAGTAGTATTATCGTATGAAATTACCTGAAAGAGCGGATAAATTGCTCACCACTTTACTGTCTCGCCTAACGAGCATACTTTGAATGCAAGTACGTGTTGGTGTTTCCAGTCAGACCAGCATCGACAAGCTTTCGACAACTGAGAAGGTTAGTGCAGTTGAAGAGAGCGACGCTAACTAAACAAACAGAAGTACTGCACCGCCGAATCCCTATTTCGTGAACCTCGGGTTGTGTTTACACAAACTCTCTTTTACAAAACTGGCTCCTGCTGCTATCACAATAGTTTGCGAACCCTACCAAATTTACTTTCTGCTACAGCTGCGTTTATTTCCTACCGGACTTCATCTTCTGAAACAGGACGTATCCACGGTGCATTAATTCCGTGCACGTACTGCGTCAGATAAGCTGTCAAGCTGTATATCTTTAACTCTGTGGAAAAAAAACAACCGATTTTATACTGAACCACGAGGGGATGGGGAGAGGGGAGAGACATTTAGCCAGTGATCAATTCATTAAAAAATGACATAGAGCGCACCCCAACCCCAACAAATGTATTCACACACACACACACACACACACACACACGCACGCAGGCACACACACACACACACACACACACACACACACACACACACACGCACACACACACACACACACACACAAACTACATAAGTAACTTTTTTAAAAGTCAATTTACTGGAGACATCTAAAAACATTCGTTAAAAGAAAAATAAACATAAGATTTTATCCTGAAGTAGTTTCCTGCCATGGGTCAGTGATGTAACAACGCCACACATGTTGTAGTGCTGAATGCATGGAGGAATAGGTGGTCAGTCTCTCCTTCATTTTAGCAGGCGACGAGCCCAGGCGATGAACACACGTCCGACCGTGCTTATGTCTTTATTAACGCATTTCGCTATCAACTTCTTTGTCGCGCCCACTGTTGGCTGGAACGACGTTCGGTAATTTATGTAATGTTTAAATTACAGAGCCCGTTCATGTCCCCTACTGTTGGTAACTTGTGGTGTATTAATCATCAAGTCCCGATTGAAAGACTTGCTCCGTTTTAATTTTGAAACTATCCATTGGAAAGCTGGATGGAGCTTCGCGAGGTTGAGTAACATTTTCTAAATTACTTTTTAATTATACAACCTGCATAGTTGGATACCTCTTGAAAACACAAATCCAACGATACCTTATTAAAGTCTGTACGTCATTTGTAAGCTGAGATATTAATTTTTGTATGTCAGTTTATATTTAACATCAGTATTGATTGCAGACAATGCACAGGATCTGCAACAATTAGTAGACGCTGTGGTTGTCCACAGTGAGCAGCTGGGGTTGGAATTAAATTGTAGGAAGACACAGGTTATGGTCGTCACTAGGAAGAACGAAGTACCACAATGTAATATACAAGTAAATGGGAATATTCTTCAACAAGTGAATCGGTTCAATTATCTCGGAACAGTCATAACATCTGATGGCAGATGCCTTGAAGAGATTAGAACAAGAATCGCCATTGCGAAAGTAGCCTTTAGCAAGATGAAAAACATTCTGACCAATAAAATGATGTCAATTGAAACGAGAAAAAGAGTGTTGAGGGGATACATAGAGCCTGTTCTTCTGTATGGATGTGAAACTTGGACAATGTGCAGTCAAGCAGAAAAACATCTGATGGCTGCAGAAATGTGGTTTCTGAGGAAAATGCAAAGAATACCATGGACAGATAGAAAAACCAATGACCAAGTACTACAAAAGACAAATGAAAATCGTAGATTGATTAGAGAAATTAGACGTAGACAGTCAAAATTTTTTGGACATGTTATGAGAAGAAATGGACTGGAGAACTTAGTGACAGCTGGCAAGATCGAAGGGAACAGACCAAGAGGAAGACCGAGAGGAAAATACCTGGATGGCTTGGCCACATGGCATGGACGAGACAGGAACACTGAGCTGATCCACGACTCTGGTGATCGAGTGAAATGGCGAATCATTACCGCCCACGCTTTCTGGCATGGCACATGATTGATTGATTGATATTGGTAACCCACTCTGGAAAGTGTGACCACAAAATTTGACAAAACACGTAAGCTAAGGGCAGCTAACTGCTTTTTTTTGCGCTAAGGGGGATAACTCAGGTTTTTATTTTGAACGCAAAATTCAAATGAAAACCTCAAACTCCCTCTTCCTCCAGCCTCTTCCTCCACTTCTAAATACTAGAATGGGTGGTGAATGCAAACGTGCATCATTATAATCTCGTCGCTCTGAATAATCCATAAGAATATTAAATGATCATTGCTGTATTATGACACGGAAAACCGCTATATTCCCGCCATTGAAATTTAACATGATGCATCTTAGCATACGATCTTAATAATTTCTGTTTGGGATGACCCCGCGAACTAAAATATTTGAAAATTTCACAGTACGCGTAAGAAAGGATGCTCAATTTAATTATGTATACTAAATCAAGCGGCAACGTCTATATAACGAGTACTATATATATCCTTAGTACCGGGGAAAAATAACAAGAAAACGTAAATCGCCGTTTGAAACATCGCCGGCGACGTCCGGTAACTGGAAATGTAGTACCTAGGTTGAACTAATTCAGTGCCAAAAAATCACATAAAATCGTTAAATTAATAGGGATAAAATTAAGACATGAGATATACAGTTCTTTATGGGGGGATAACTACAGATATATTTTAAAAAAAAGAACAGGACTGAAACATTGATGCTTTTGTCACTTTTTATTATTCATACATACTATAGATGGGATTATAAATAAAACAATAATAACCACCATAAATGGAATTCATGGTGACTCTGACAGAGCTGCTAGATGATCTTGATTTCAGTTATCACGTTGCTCTTCTGTCACGCATACATAAAATGAGATGCAAGATAAACTAAACGCATTTGATGGGAGGTTATAACAATTAGGTCTTAATATAGACAAGGGAATGACAAAGATAACTAGAATAAATCCAGCAAATGATACTTCAATCTCACCTGGTAAAACCTCAGTTTAAGATGTGAAATTATACAACTATGTAAGTAACAATATAGGAAAAGATGGGAAACAGATAGTGATATTAAAATAATAATCCTGAAGAGAAGAGAAGCTCTCATTGCATTAGGAAAAGTGCGGAAGTGAAAGGAAATTAAATCCAGTACCAAATTTAGAAAACTTATGGAATACTTAATAAAGAATCGACACCACTGCACGCAGGGCATTTCCATACATACTCAGTCCCTCTTCAAAAACCACCGAACAGTTCCTATGATGACTATTCCAGTAGAACATTTGGTAGAAAGTCCCCCTGGTTTTTCCTCTACGTTTTTAGTATCTTCCAGGCCCTCTAACCACTACCTTCTGAACCAGTCTTTCCAGAATTGGATACTCCGAGTGCTTACTTGCATCCTCCACGCGATTCTAGTGATACTTCACAACATCTCCTTATATTTAAAGTACTACGCCATCCAGAGTAGCAGCAGCGCTAATCTAACAGTTATCATGCCATGCGTCGATGCACACTTGTTCCCGCAGAGAGGTTTTGTCGTCAGTTGGAGATTACAGGTTTGAAATCCTTGTCGGTAACTATAGCTTCGCAATTTCTATATTGTTTACTGCGTTCGCTAGTCTCTTTTACTTTCTTCTACTTCTAAGAGGACCAAATAATACATGTGTGTTTATGTATGAACTAATCTGTCAGCTCAGCACACCTGCATGTCCTAGGCAGAAAATTCACCTAATGCTCGTAATCTCCGCCGTGTCCAGCAATGCTAGGCGCTCCACGCGCAACAGATCAGCTTCCACTTTTCGAAACATACTCTTAAGTCCGATACAAGCACAACATCTCTGTCTGTGCAGCCGTCAACAATCATAAAGCGCCTATCACACCCCCGCCCCTCCTTGGCTTCTCAAGCTAGATGTTGTAGTAGCATATACCACACTCTACATTTTAAAGCAGTATCCATTTGTCTTTGTAAGGCTGGTAAGGCCGCCTTGGGAGCGTTCACCAAAGCGCAGTTCGCCGTTAAAAAATTCGTTTAGAGAGCCTGTGAACTTCATTAATAGTCTAGATACCGGGCATGGACGCTCTTTCTAAGACTTCAGTGTCTGGGATCTTGTCTTGTTATTTAATCTTCAATAGCTACCTAAGACAGACTGTGTGGAAGTGGTTTAATTTACTGGCGTGTCGCTGGTAAACAGTCCAGGTTTCAGAAGCATATAACACTAACAGCGTGAATAATACGACTGCTTGTAGACTTTCAGCTTTTTTTGCAGGCTTATTTCATTTCTGTCCCATATATTTTTGTAGTCTGCCAAAGACCGCGCTGGCATTGGAGATTCTAGCATTCACTTCGTCATCAATTGTGGCAGCTTGTGACACAGTGCTGTCAAGATAGGTGAATTTGTAACTTGCATCTGTTACATATAGTGGCGCGCACACACATACGCGCGCGCGCGCACACGCACACACATACACACACACGCGCGCGCGAGAGCGCGCGCTCATATATCCCTAGTACAGCACAGAATGATACGAATAGCCTAATTGTTGTATGCGTACTAGTTTCACCAGCTGATTATGAGATATTGTGAGCAGTCCCAGGCCATACTTAATCGCTGAAATGATCAGATGCTGGTAAAGTGTGTACAGCATTCCGTATTCCATGTCCGCTGCTACTGACTAATAATATGTAACTCTAACGTTAAATCATAATTACTGTATGGGCCATAGACGCGGAACAAGTATAAAACAATTAATATTAACCTAAATGTTTTGCGTATCCTTTTACAGGACTTAGCTGTCAACAGCAGCATCTTTCAGCTGTCTGTTGATCTCTTGGCAAGATTACGCTCAGTAGTTTGCCATTGCTTTCTGAGCGGCCGGCTCAGTATCCGCAAGTCACGAGCGGGGGTCGAACCACCTCAGTTCTCGCTCCGCTGCGAGACTCTGCGTGATAAACGGGATTACAGAGAGAAAGTGTTGTAATCCCACAGCCAGAGAGACCGGCAATATTAACCTACTAACATTAATTCATTAGAAATCTGAGCAGAATAGAAGGAATAGAATAGTATTGCAAAATCACTTATGTGGGGCTTAGTGCGAGAGCACATGCAGAAAACATGGTAACAGTACGAAGGAGCTTCACATAAAAACCGTAAAAGTGTGATAGAAATTACAATAACCATGCCATTGCCTTGTACCTGTCAATATTGTTGTTAACGATGTCAAGAGAGTTAGGTGTGTGACATAATGATTAAAACGAGCAAGATGACGTCATAAGATAAGGGCAGTTTAAAGATGGCCGCCCCACCGATCAAGGGAAGGTTATATAGGAGTGCTATATAAACGCATGCCTATTGAGTTGATATGAAATATTTTTGGTTATTTTCACACCCGGATGTAATAGGAGACAATTCACAATGCAGCTACGATGAGCTGATATGAGTGACATGTATCAACTTTACATATTAGCCAGGCTATATAACCCCCCAATAACAAAGTACACCATCCCTTATAAGTCACAAGCGTTTTCAAAGTCACAAGAATAACGAAATACTGATATTTACGATCGGGGCGGCATATGCTGATCCTGCTTGTGATATCGCCTATTCATACCACATGTTTTAACTGATTAAGGACACAAACCATGAGTCTATAGCACCTACCGCAATTATGAGAAGAAACGAGGGTAGTTTTATTGATTTTTATTGGTTGTCACGACAATAGGTGTTAAGCCCTTAATCCCCTATCGATCTTTATATGGAGTATTACTAATATCGCGAACTATTTACAATGGTGGAGATATCATCCCCGGGATTAAAAGATTAGTCCTCTGAGTTCAATTATATTAGTAATATTAATAAACCGACTCGTTCATAACGGTGAAGATAAGCCCATACCTTACCCACTATGTGGATGAATATTGATTTTTTTGGCAACAGGTGGTGTAGTTTATATCCATATTGGGTTCTGGATTTTTATATTATGTTATATTTCATTAGGTGTAGGTCCAATGGTGAAATCGGATGCTTTTGTTTTTCATTGTTTCATTGGCGATGGGACTTGTGGCCGTAGTAACATAGTCGAACAAGACGGCCTAACCCTAACCCGAATGACCAATTAGACACCCCCACACCCTGACGACAGGTAATCTTACCAACGGCACAGTACCGAGATTAGAACCTGTCACCTCCACAGCTTCTGGGGTACCAACTAGACACATTTGTCACCCCTGCACACCACTTCACACCACACATCATTTTCTAAATATAGCCTGATTAATAACATCAGATTTCGCTATCACATCTATTTAACAAAATTATAATCAATATTTCTTCTATCACTACACCTCCCCCTTGGGATTCGAACCCGACACAGACGGGGACACCGACGGCCATCTTTACTTGTTTCTTTAAGGTTTTTATTCAACGAACTGATACCGTATGATGATAATATTTAGAAGCATTTATCTAGATACTCCATCACTCACCCATCCCTTAACAACGACTATCACTAAGCCACACCCACAACAACACGTAATACAGGCCATCTTTATTTTTTAAAGTTTTTTATTTGAAGCTCTGAAACCATATGATGATAGTGTTCGGAAGCATTTATTTAGCTACGTCGCCACTCACCCATCCCTTAACAACGAATGCCCCAAGCCCCGCTCACTACAATAAATAATAACAGTAATCGTTAAATTTTAATTAATAAAAATTAAATTCTCAAAAAAATAAGAGGAGGTAAAAGTGCACAACACTCGATTATTCCTGAGTTATGTCCTCCAGCACCTCCTTCTTCGCTCTTAGTGAAAAAAAGACCGATCCTTCCGTTCCTTCTTCTTTATTCTTAATAAATGTGGAGGAATCACATTTTTAGGGGTGTCAAAGTAAAATATGAGCCGTTCTCCCTAGCCTAGAGGTTAACGTCTTTCTCCGTAATCCCGAGGGATTAACGTCTTTCTCCGTCATCCCGCATATTATCGTGCGCAAGAATCGGTAGTGGTTCTCGCCTCGTTGGTAACTTACGGGATATGTGAGCTGGTCGCTCAGAAAGCAATGGCAAACTACTGAGCGTAATCTTGTCTAGTACATCAACAGCAGCTGAAAAATGCTGACGTTGACTACAACGTCCTGTAAGGGATATGCAAAAAAAAAAAAAATATGACCTGGGATAGAAATAATGGCAGACTATGACGCGAAAATGGCGTTGATGAAAGGGCAGACGGTGAAAAGGTACGGGACTCTTTTGATTTGAAGAGTAAAAGACTTGTTTACGCGCCTTGGTCACATTAGGCATATGGTGATTAAAAAAAACCATTTATAGACACGGAGGGGGGGGGGGGGAAGTGGGGATGTGGCCAATCTCATGCCAGGCGATTGAACTTTCCAAGATATTTTCTTGTGTCTATTCTGGAAGACCAGGTCAGTTGTGAAAATCCGCTTTGATGTAATTCGAATCCAAGATCGTTGATTGATTGATTGATTTAGGAATCGACATCACAGAATTCAGGGCATTCCCATAAGCGCTTCGTCCCCATCCTCAGCAGCCAGCGAAGAGTTCCAACACCAATAGTACCAGTAGCAATCTGATTATATGTCCGTCTCGCCTTTCCTCTGAGCGTTGAGCGACGGCCAGATCCCCTCGTCACTCCTCGCTGTCTCATTCTTGCTAGAACATGGTAATCCATTTGCTCCTCCGAGGTGTACACGTGCTCCCACAAGGCCGCAACCACGTCTGCCTTGTCATGTATCAATATTCCACCAAGTTCTGCAGAGCCAGCCAATCTGTTCGCCTGTTCATTTCCCAGCACACCGGCATGCCCCGGAGAAAAGATCCAGGCGATGCTTGTCACCCGCGACCTCAGAAGCGAAGCAAGCCACTCCGCACGAAGCCTGCCCGTCCTCACTCTCGTCAGCATGCTTTCTGAGTCAGTTACAATCACGATGTGTGTGTGTGTGTGTCGTGTTCTCCATCCAGCGGAGAGCCGCAGTGACTGCCTCCACCTCCATTCTTAAGCTGGATGTTGTGGTATCATATGCCAGGCTCTCCTGCACCAAACGTCGACCATTAGCTTTAGCTATGAACCCCCAGCCACTTCTCTCACCTCTTGACACCGAACCATCTGTGTAGATAATCACATCACCCGAGTGAGCATTGTCCTGAATTAGCTGCTGGATTTCCACTTCCGTGGCCCCTGCTAGCCACTCCCTGCACTCCCGGCTTAATGTGATTATAACTCTGCACAAGTCTGACTGCTCCGCTGGCACTCTGACCCACTCCTCTCCACGCCTAATGTTCTCCAAGGGGCACACCTGTCTGATCGTATCCTCCGCCTGAGCCATCCATGATTTCCCTCTTATCAGTCGCTGACCCTTAACTGCGTCCAGCGCCTCATGCAGTGGGTGGTCTGTGTCTGCAGCTACTCTGAGGTATGCCTTCGCCTGCATCACCTTGAGCCTACCAGCAACAGTCGGCAGACCAAGGATGTCACGCATACACACTACTGGGGTGCCTCTGTTGCATCCCAGAATGACCCGCATAGCTTCGTTCTGTATGCGCTCTAACTTAACCAGCTGACTCTCTGAGACAGTGAGCAGACCTAATCCATAATCAATTACTGAGAGGATCAAGTGCTGGTATAGTGTGAAAAGCATTCTCTGTTCTGTGTCCATTGCAGCCATAGTGTTAAGTGCACTGAGTCCCTTTTGAGATCTTGTCACAACCGTCTCCACATGGTCCTTGAAGGATAGGCTCCTGTCAAATGTGATCCCAAAATACTCCAGTTTGCTCTCTCTGCTGACATTTCTACCATCTATCGCGAGGCTTGGGACATTAGCTCTCACAATCCTGTTGTCCAGAGAACACCACAAAACAGCCGCCTTTTCCGGGTGGATGACAGCACTCATTTCTGTGCACCAGTCAATCACTTTATCTACTGTCGCCTGTAACTCCTGGGCTATTTGCTCCCTATCTCTCCCCTGCCTATATGCAAGAATATCATCTGCAAATGTTAGTAATCCAAGATCGTGCGAAGGAAAAACATGGCATGGCAAGAAAATAACCTTGCAGCGGACAATCTAGCACAGGAATTTAAAAAAAAAACACACACACGTGGGTGACCTCGGAAGAAAACACGTGGCATGGGAACAAATATGCGGTGCATTTGCAGAGGATAAGTGGAAAGAAAGTCGTCGCGCAGGAAGGACAATGCGTGAATTTGGAAAACGAAAAGAAAGAAATAACATCGCACTGGAAGGAAACACATGGCATTGGAGTGAAAACGGGACATTTTCGGAATGCAGTGCTGGCAATAAAAACAAAATGCAGCATTGATGGGCAGAAAAAAGGGGGCGGGGAGAAGATGATGCAGTACGATAAAGAAAAACACGGCATGGCAGAGGAAAATGCTATACGGGAAGTAAACATGCCGTAAAGCATGTATATGTGAAGTACCATTACTTGACACCGCTGGACGAAGCGTCTGCTATAGAATTGATGACCTTAATTGTGTCTACACTGGGGCAACCTGTGACCAGGACACTGCACACACAGCTGTCTAGAACAACGTGGATATGACTATTATTATACACAATGTTTATGTGACGTGCATACCGAGCATACCATTAGTGAAATGTGCAGGTAATTATACTCGTTTACTAACATAAACACACACACACACATACACATACAGACACACACACAAGTCTACACACACACACATACATACAGCAACACACAGCAACACACACAGCAACACACACAAGTCTACACACACACAGCAACACACACACACACACACAGCAACACACACAGCAACACACACAAGTCTACACACACATCTACAACAAACACACACGAAGGAAAGTCATAGCTTCGAATGTGTCCCTCCATCCATCCCATTTGTGAAAAAAGAAAAAAAAGAAACTTTCCACCTCGTTCAATCAGCCTCAGTGGCGTTGGTTATACGAATCCAATGTGATCCACCTAGAGTCTTAAACAGTTAAACACACTACAACCCTCCGTGTATGGGGATTCAGTCAGATAACCATTGAAGAGTTAGCTGACCCGCAATGCCCTTATTCTCAGCGCACGCACACACTCAAGCACGCACGCGTGTTTATTCTACTCCAGTAACAGCTCGATACCAACAAATCCATATTTTCCACACCAGGCAACCAGCATACTCCTACTTACATTGCCATAACTCATGAGGACGACATCTTACATGCAAATATAGACACATAAAATACATTTGCTACCTCAACCCATTCCATACAGCTGAGTATTTGGTGACCGAAAGTCTGTGTTTTTCTGTTTTTAGCGGGCGCGTTAGCGAAGATGATAGGAAGCTACACCGATGTTATGAACGCGGTCGGACGAGGAGGAATCGACACCGGCCTTCAACGTCTCGCTAAGCAAGGGACAGACTGGCCACCTAATCTTATGAGCATTCAGGCCTACAACACGTGACGACCCCTATCACATCACAGACACATATCAAGTTATTGCTTCGGTAGACATTAAACTCCACCCCATTTTTCTCCCTGGTAAAATTCATTTTTAGAAAGATCAAACAGGCAGACAGTATTTCTCTAACAATACAAAGACTTAGAACAAAATAAGCACACTACTCCGATGAGTTAACAATCTTGTTAACATCACACATGAATTCTCAGGTATCGATTGACAATCAAAGTGAGTTAGTTATCAGTGAATAGATTGAGAACCTGTGTGTGAAGAGAATGATATGGCGGGGGTTTAGCAGGGCTTGTGGACGAATCTCAAAACTGAAAGGGAAGACCAGGATAACTTTCAGTCAGATGACAGTTGGAACGATTAGCAATATGACTCTTCGCTGGTTGATGAATGAAGGGATGGAGAGCGTGTCGGAATATCCTGAGTGCAGTGATGTCGGTTCTTAGCTCAATTCAGCTCAACTCAACTAGTTATCAATGGTAGCATATGCTATCATAATCGATAAAATAAGTATAGGGGATCCTTTTAAACCCACCCGTGTATAATATCACATGACAATACCACGCCACCTGCTTTTATTTCCAAGAACATTTCCTGGAACCCGTGTTAAGCTTGGTCGACCAGAGAAACCAGGTCAGTTAACACAACAGATAAGTAACGGCTGCAGCAGGATTTAACAACAGGAATTGTTTTTTTTTTGGCTCTCGCTCCCTTTGAACTCAAGCGTAGTCCATACACACTATTTATAGTAGTGATGGACTGAATTTTGCATGTGGTTTAGCTTTCCCTATTAACCGTGTCCCGCACCATCAGGCGAACCCACTCCGACTTCAGAGGTACTTGTAATTTACGTCCCCAAGTCAAGGACGATAGGTCAACATTTTAGTCCAACTGTCCTGTGTAGGGGTTGAACCCCTAACCTCGGCATCAGCACACCGGATATTTAAGAACACACGTTCTTATCCATGCGGCCATGCTGACCACCTAATAATAGGAAATAAAAAAAAGGTATGTGTAACTGTAAATGACAGTTATGCGTAACTCCTGCGTAAAGGTGAGAGATACTAAACACAATGACACAGTGTACGTATCTATCAACAAACTCTAACGAACTAATGGAGTTCATTATAAGGTATGTACATTGTGTCTGTGTTTTATATCTCTCACTTTCTCTTTGGAGTTACACATACCTCACTGTTTTCTGTCCTACAGTTAACACAAAAGCCGCGGCAACGTCGTGGCTGGACGTTCGCCCAACGTGCCGGTGGTCTTGGGTTCAATCCGCATCAGGGACGTTTCGAATTTAGAAAAAAAAAAACATGACTTGTACTCCAAAATCGACGCAGCATAAAATGGGCACTAGGAGATGCCTACATTGGGCACTAGGAGATACCTATAATGGGTACTAGGAAATACCTACAATGGGTATTAGTAGAAGCCTACAATGGGTACTAGGAAATGCCTATAATGGGTACTAGGAAATATCTATAATGGGTACCTGGAAATGCCTACAATGGGTACTAGGAAATGCCTACAATGGGTACTAGGAAATGCTTGCCATGGGTACTAGGAAATACCTATAATGGGTACTAGGAAATGCCTATAATGGGTACTAGGAAATGCCTATAATGGAAATGCCTATAACGGGTACTAGGAAATGCCTATAATGGGTACTAGGAAATGCCTATAATGGGTACTAGGAAATGCCTATAATGGAAATGCCTATAATGGGTACTAGGAAATGCCTATAATGGAAATGCCTATAATGGGTACTAGGAAATACCTATAATGGGTACTAGGAAATGCCTATAATGGGTACTAGGAAATGCCTATAATGGAAATGCCTATAATGGGTACTAGGAAATGCCTATAATGGGTACTAGGAAATGCCTATAATGGGTACTAGGAAATGCCTATAATGGAAATGCCTATAATGGGTACTAAGAAATGCCTATAATGGAAATGCCTATAATGGGTACTAGGAAATGCCTATAATATAGGAAATGCCTATAATGGGTACTAGGAAATGCCTATAATGGAAATGCCTATAATTGGTACTAGGAAATGCCTATAATGGAAATGCCTATAATGGGTACCAGGAAATGCCTATAATGGGACCAGGAAATGCCTATAATGGAAATGCCTATAATGGGTACCAGGAAATGCCTATAATGGAAATGCCTATTGACATAAGCCTGGGTCACTGACATTGAGTTGAGTGACCGGGCAGGAGGAAGAATGGAGATGAGAGGGGGAGACAGTAAATTGACTGACCTGGCTACGAGGAAAACAATCAACCCTCAGAAATAATGGGGCGGATATGAGTGGAAATCCCCAGGGGGGGATGGGTCGAAAGAGAGTGGTGTGTTGTGTGAAGTGAGGAGACTGGAAGTCAGTGAGAGAAGAGACCGACTGCGGGTCAGGTCGTTTAAGAGAGAGCTCCGTGTTGTGTTGTTCTTCGAGTGGTGAAGACAGGCCTGAACCCAGAGTGGGTTCTGTATTGAGTGTGGGCCTAAACCCAGAGTGAATTCTATAGTTGAGCAGTGGCTCCAACCCAATGTGTGGGTTGTATTGTGGGAGACCCAGCCGTGGATAGTAGCTGGATTACCTGTCTTGTGGATTGAGATTAGAAGCCAGCCGTGAGAAGGCATAGATGTGTGCGGGTTAGAATTGTGAGGATATTTCTATTCTATGGATTACGTTATGTTCCTGGATGTATAAACCTGCTCCGTTTGTCCGTCTTATTTTTGTAATAAAGGATTATGTGCGCCAACGGAATCTTGTTTCATGCCTGGTGAATATGCACTGCGGGGGTGAGTTACATTGCAAGACAGATATCTCCATTGACACACCATGAGTATCGTTACCTAGACAACGACCATCACACAAAACTTATCATCAATATCATGAACAGTATCATCGTGAGAACTTCGTGATATTATCATGAAGAGAAACGTGTGACAATCTGGGCGCTCGTCACTTAGTAAGGAGTATTTGGAAGGCTACGTACGGTCAAGAACATTATAGACAGTGTTGTCATTCTGAGATATTTGTGGGCTCTTCGCTGAAAGAGAGGAGTTATTATCGGTGTCTTCGTGCCATCAATTTAGACAGTACTGCGTCACGAGATTAACAGCAATTCTTTTGTGTGTGTAAGACGCCACATCGAAAAAAAAAAAAAAAACTGTCAGCGCGCGGGGAGGGTACGCGGCGGAAATCACAAGCTAGCAGACAGTTCAAGTGAAGTCCACTACAGGTGAATTGGAACCAACCATATCGCTAAAGCGAGTGGGGGTGCAGCGGCAGCACAAAAGTCGGTGATAAAGACACGCCACACAGACTAACCGGGAGAGTCCATTACGGTGACAGGTAAATTTGATACCAGGCAGCAGTGCTGAAATTAAAGACGAGTGTTGAATCCAGAGTGGCGAGGGCAGCGTGTGTGTGTGTAGGACGTCACTGTCGGTGATAATGACAGGATTGGGAACCAAAGATAATTGACAGGTGTGTGTGCTGGAGGCAAGCGCACTGTGTTGTTGCAAGTTGACTGGTCAAGATTAGTCGACGCAGTAAATAGGACGGGTGGGTACACCAGCGTCCAGGTACTGGGGAAGTACATGTTTGGATAACAGAGAAAAATTGGCAGTCGCTAATTTGACGGACAGTTGACTGAAGGGGATAGTAACGTTACCCCTACCGCAGCCGGGTGGGGCTGTCAAGTTTGTGTGAAAACTGTTTTACGGAGGAATTTTTCACTGAGAGATAAAGAAAAATTGAGGTATCCGGCAAGTTCAAGGCCGTGGACAGTGGAAAGTTACTGAGATGTTCCATAGTGGAACTGGATAAACAAGCTGTTTTTGTGTGAAACTAGACTTTATGTTCGGCTTTGTTAAAAGCCCTTTGTGTTCATTACCTTATAATCAGCAAACATTTTGTCAACGATTGATGACGTGGCATCTCCGCGTACATAGTTGCATACAGTTGCCAAAAAGAACTGACTGTACAGAGTGAAAGCGTTGAACATTTATTGCCATTATTTTGGTCTTTTCTTTTGGGAAATCCATAACATTAATGATACAGCGAAGCGCCATCTCCGCAACGAGAGTAACAACAAATCGAAAGAACACTTTGGATTATTACCACGTACAGAGAAAGTACAATAACGTTACGGATATCACTATCATCTTCAACTTTTGTCGACAGTTGGAACTTTTGATCACCACGTGAATTCAATAACCACTCAACAAAACAAGAAATCGGTTTGAAATCTAGCGTCGTAATCATTTCGGAGAATGTAACACAGACATTTCCAGCATATTGTGAAAAACTATTAACAGCAAAATAAGAACTTTTGGCGACGGATTAGTGGGCACATATTTATCGGCCAACGATGTGGACATTCTGTTTGCTGCTCATTGTCTTATAAATATTGTTTTCGGTTGTTAAGCTGTTACTTGTATGTGGTCCAGTGTTTGTCAAGAGTAGGAGATTTGTGGGGTGTTTCTCGAGAGTCGGGATACAGCACACAAATATATATTCTTTCTGGTGCTTACGATATTTTTGTAAGAAAAACGTTAATGAGTTGACGTATCGTGCAGGGGCATTGAAATAGTCTTAACCAATATCTAGAGCCGAGTTGTCTGACGTCAGATCTGTGTATATTTTCAGTATATATTCTTTTTCTTTCTCTCTTTCTTTTCGTTATATTTACATATAATATTTGTTGTGTTCGGATATATGTTTTTATTGTGATCTTTCGTCATTTCTGCTGTCTAGTGGTCTTGGTCAATTTATATTTTTATTTTACGCGCACTGTGGATGTCTCTACACAAGCTTGTGGTTGTTACTGTGGTTTATTTCTGTGTCATCATCGTCTCCGTGTACTCAGCTTGTGAAGTCTAGCGTTGGATAGTCATCACTTAGTGTTATCATCCATTTGTTTGTATATGTATTGATATGTATGTTTAACAATATTTCCAGGGACTTTATGAACTTTTGGTCATAGATATATAGATATAAGGGAGTATAGGTGATACTTCCCCCCTCACTACCTAGTACTTATAGAGTGACTGGGTGAGTACAGAGTGATATTGTAGCACTACGGATTTACGTACACAGGGAGTGCGGGTGTACTTAGGCAAGTGACACAAAGACTAACAGCAGAGTCTGTACATTTATAGTTGGCTGATTCACAGCAACGTGTCCACAAGTACAAGATGCCTACTTTAATGGATTATATTGAAGCAGGTGAAAGAATAGGCCTGAAAGGTAAAGAGTTACAGGAGTATGCCGAAGCAAAAGAACAACAACAGACGGAAAGAGAGGAGAGGCATAATGAACGCGAGGCAAAGCGTCTACAGGAAGAAAAGTTAGCTGAGAAAGAGACACAAGTAAAACTAGCTGAAATGGAAAACAAACGTCTACAGGAAGTAAAGTTAGCTGAGATAGAAAACAAGCGTCTACAGGAAGAGACACAAGTAAAACTAGCTGAAATAGAAAACAAGCGTCTACAGGAAGAGAGAGAGACACAAATGGAACTTGAAAAGTTAAAACACACAAATGCGGTGGAAATTGAGAAAGAGAAGATTAAGATGGAAGCTGAAATTGCTCTCAGAAAACTAGAACTATCTTCAAAGGGTCAAAGTGAGGAAAGCGGAAAACCTTCGCAGTCGTCACAGAGATTAAAATTGCCATACTTTACGGACCGAGACAACCTTGAATCTTATTTGGACAGATTTCAAGCAAGTGCGAAAGTGTTAGGCATCCCCGAAGAACAGTATGCTATTAGACTAGGGGAGCTTCTTACGGGGAAGGCACTAGACACCATGTTCAATTTACCTGTAGAAGAAAGGAACAACTACACTATCTTACGTCAACGTTTGCTGACAAAGTTCCAACTAACTGAACATGGATATAGAACAAAGTTTAGACAGTTAGGGCCAGAGACAAATCAAGATTTCACAGATTTTGTTAACACTGTAAAGAATACATTTAACAAATGGATGGAGCTTGCAGAAGTAGGGAAAGATTTTAATAAATTAGTAGATCTAATGTTAAGAGACAAGGTAGTATCTGCATGCAATTCTAATTTAGTGGCGTTCTTTGAGGAACGGAAGCCAAAGGACATAGACACAATGTCTCAGTTAGGGCAAAACTATATGACTGCACATCCTAACAGTTCTATTGGGAAACTAATGAGTGAGGAAATAGTCTGTGCAGCGTACACTAAACAGGACCAGAATCCAGTCATCAGACCAAGGGCGAAAAGTGTGGATTCAGCACAGAAAGGTGAGCAGCAAGAACTCCAAGATAATGGTTTCCGAGGAAACAATGTTGGTAGAGTAGGACGGTACCCATATAGAAGAGGGAACTTCCAGAGACGTCCAAATTATGCCGGATGTTGGAATTGTGGGAGCTGGAGACACAAGGCAGCACAGTGTGATGCACAACCATCAGATGGACCAATGAACAACACTAAAAGGGAGATTACTTGTTTCAAATGTGGAAAGAAGGGGCATATCAGCCATCAATGTAGGATGAGAGAAACAGAGCACTCAAATGCAGTGCAAGTAATTGAGACGCTGAACAATGAAGATTGTAGTGGGTGCAAACCTCTTTTTGAAAAAGATGGTCAGCCAGTCTTAATATGTGGTCATACAGTAAAAGCAGGATCAGCAGTGCATGAAGGAGGAAGTCTGAAGTTGCATCAGGGATTTGTTAATGATAGACCAGCGTTAAAAATTAGGGATTCCGGATGTACGTCTATCGGAGTGAGGAGAAGTTTAATAGATCCCTCGGATTATACAGGGAAAAAGATTAGATGCATAACATTCAACGGCACAGTAGAGTTCTACCCAGTAGCCATAATAACAGTAAAAACACCATATATCACTGGAAGAGTGACAGCGTGTGTTTTGGACTCACCAGTGGCTGATTTGATCATAGGAAATGTTATAGGAGTTAAAGATTGTACAGAAGAGGAAGTAGCTTATTGGGACCAAAAATATAGTGTAAACAGTAATGAGGTAGTTACCACAAGAGAACCTAAATTAGAGAGTATAGTTGAGATAGAAGAGGCACTTGAAGTAGACACAGGAACTCAGGACAAGGATAGTACAGCTGAGCAGATGAGAATGGATCCCAAATATAGTGCTAGTGAATCCCAGAGACAAGATACTACTCTGAACAAATGTTCCCAAGGGTGTAGGAGAGTAGAAAATAGGCAGTCAAAGAAAGGTAGATGGTGCTTCGAGAGGAAGAACAATGTTCTCACTCGCCGCTTGTCAGATAGTGGAACTGCACGTGGGCAAGGAGCAGTACCTTTAGTACATAGAGACCGATATACTAGAACAGCTCAGGATAGTGCATGTGCAGGGCACATAGGCATAAGGCGTATGCAGCATAAAGCAAGGTGCCAGATAAATGGGCCAAGATTGAATAAAGAGTTCAGACTAAACAGAGACTCAAGTGTAACGGTGCAATATGCAGATAGGAAAGTTGAGTCAGGTCAAAAGAGTTTTCGCGACATTACTGACCCAGGGCTAGGGATAGCAAACAGATGTTGTAATTGTAGAGGTACCATGAGTCATGGGTACATGAAAGGTAGACACAGCATCGACAGGAATCAGAGGTGGGTTAATGAAAGAACAGAACCACCTGATATTGGGTCGGGACACAAATAGTATTGTGTGGTCGTGAAGTAGTAAGAGACCTGTGGTTACATAAGTATAATGCTTTCCTATGATGTATTATTATTGTGTGATGTATTATTATTATGTGATGTATTAGTTCATGCATTGGTACACAAGATAGAAAGTTGTTTGTATTTATGTGTGGGGAATATGGGAGTGTACTATGAGCATTTGAGGTATCATTTAGGGTGGTAGCTAGAGTAAGGTGCAGCCATACTTAGGGCTACCCAGGCTATATGTCTGGGTCACATATTTAGTAAGTTTTAGTCTCCCAATATTTGAAAACGAAGTTTTCTTTTAAGAGGGGGGTAATGACATAAGCCTGGGTCACTGACATTGAGTTGAGTGACCGGGCAGGAGGAAGAATGGAGATGAGAGGGGGAGACAGTAAATTGACTGACCTGGCTACGAGGAAAACAATCAACCCTCAGAAATAATGGGGCGGATATGAGTGGAAATCCCCAGGGGGGGATGGGTCGAAAGAGAGTGGTGTGTTGTGTGAAGTGAGGAGACTGGAAGTCAGTGAGAGAAGAGACCGACTGCGGGTCAGGTCGTTTAAGAGAGAGCTCCGTGTTGTGTTGTTCTTCGAGTGGTGAAGACAGGCCTGAACCCAGAGTGGGTTCTGTATTGAGTGTGGGCCTAAACCCAGAGTGAATTCTATAGTTGAGCAGTGGCTCCAACCCAATGTGTGGGTTGTATTGTGGGAGACCCAGCCGTGGATAGTAGCTGGATTACCTGTCTTGTGGATTGAGATTAGAAGCCAGCCGTGAGAAGGCATAGATGTGTGCGGGTTAGAATTGTGAGGATATTTCTATTCTATGGATTACGTTATGTTCCTGGATGTATAAACCTGCTCCGTTTGTCCGTCTTATTTTTGTAATAAAGGATTATGTGCGCCAACGGAATCTTGTTTCATGCCTGGTGAATATGCACTGCGGGGGTGAGTTACATTGCAAGACAGATATCTCCATTGACACACCATGAGTATCGTTACCTAGACAACGACCATCACACAAAACTTATCATCAATATCATGAACAGTATCATCGTGAGAACTTCGTGATATTATCATGAAGAGAAACGTGTGACACCTATAATGGGTACTAGGAAATGCCTATAATGGGTACTAGGAAATGCCTATAATGGGTACTAGGAAATGCCTATAATGGAAATGCCTATAATGGGTACTAGGAAATGCCTATAATGGGTACTAGGAAATGCCTATAATGGAAATGCCTATAATGGGTACTAGGAAATGCCTATAATGGAAATGCCTATAATGGGTACTAGGAAATGCCTATAATGGAAATGCCTATAATGGGTACCAGGAAATGCCTATAATGGGTACTAGGAAATGCCTGTAATGGGTACCATGAAATGCCTACAATGGGTACTAGGAAATGCTTGCCATGGGTACTAGGAAATGCCTACAATGGATACTAGGAAATGCTTGCCATGGGTACTAGAAAATGCCTATAATGGAAATGCCTATAATGGGTACTAGGAAATACCTATAATGGGTACTAGGAAATACCTATAATGGGTACTAGGAAATGCCTATAATGGGTACTAGGAAGGAAAGGCGACCGGCATGATACCGACCACATCACCAATTTAGTGCCTTTTGGTCCAGTCCCATGTACCCATTTGGGTCTAGCCTCATTTGCCCAAAGTGCATTTGACGTGTGGAAGGAACTTTTACTTACTATTACTTTGATATGGGCCAGATATTATGTATAAGAGAAGTAGTACATTGTCAGATTCCTTTAATATTCAATGACTAAACGCAAGATATAAAATCATATACGACACGTTGATGAGTTCAGGCCTCGCTTGGAACTAAAAGACTGAAGTCAATAGAAGTCTTCTTCTTTTCTCCTACTGCTTTTGCCGTGAAGTGTCACAAAGAGGAAGCATATGCAATAGTTTTGCGTGTCATATTTGATTTCTTCAATGTCTCTTTTACTCCATCTAGTCAACTCTTCCTGGGTCCTCTACTCTCTATTATCTCAATATTTTCATGTTGAACGCTCTAACCTCTGGTTGACCTTGTTCCATTCTAACTTTCCGAACTATTAACTCTTTCGGTGTTCCATAACATCAGTAATAGATGTTATCCCTACACCTGAGTAGTATGTCAGGTCCTAACTACGGCGAATGTTAGGACTTTAGTCCTTCGTAAGTACGTCATATTTTACTATACAAAAGTCATAGTCCTACGCTCTGACGTCACCAAACTGAGTCCTTCGGGGACCGCATTTTAAGAAAATTGGCGGTTATTTTCTTGGGTGACCACTTCCGGTCGTCACTTCCGGTCTAGAGGAGGCGGCAGCGGTGGGGCGGCGGCGGTGGTGGCGGCGGCGGCGGTGGCGGGGTCCCATAAAATACCTGACTCGAGAGGTGGGTAGGTGATTATTATTAGTTATGGATCCGAGATGGAAACATCCTTTTACGGCTTTGATTGCGGGTCCAACGGGATGTGGAAAATCCGTCTTTGTGCAAAAGTTTCTTTCTCATTTATCAGACATGGTCGATCCGATTCCAGAGGAGATTATATGGTGCTATGGAGAATGGCAATCCATGTATGAGACTATGAAGGGCATTACATTTAACTAAGGCTTACCGGATATGGAACAGTGGACAGGCGATAGACGTCGTCTAGTGGTAATAGATGACCTAATGTCCGAGACAGATGATAGGGTGACTAAGCTTTTTACGAAAGGTAGTCATCATCGCAACCTTAGTGTCATGTATATAGTCCAGAATCTCTTTGGGAAAAATAAAGAGCAGAGAACTATTAGTTTGAATTCACATTACCTAGTGGTATTTAAGAACCAACTGGACGGGTCTCAGATTACCAACCTGGCCAAACAGATGTATCCAGGCCGCATGTCATATGTCCAAGAGAGTTTTAAGGACGCGACAACGACTCCACACGGTTAGTTGCTGTTTGACCTTCGACAGGAAACACCGGATCAGCTCCGCTTTTTTTTTGTTGTTGCGTATCCCTTACGGGACGTTGCAGTCAACACCAGCATTTTCAGCTGCTGTTGATGTACTAGGCAAGTGTTACGTTCAGTAGTTTGCCATTGCTTTCTGAACGACCGGTCTCTATACCTTTTTCGAAAATACGAGCACCGCCGTGTTTCGAACCCGGGTATACGGGCTCACAAACCGCGTTCGCAAGCCCTTCACGAAGTCATATTTTTCCAGATTAGCGTCAAGTCGTCTACGTGCTTAAATAATATGTCCCACCGAATAAAACGGCACGGGGCCATGCTGCGATTTCTGGGCGAGGCGAAGCCGACTGATGTGAAAGCCGTAATTAAATCAGCTTCCCCAGATCTCGTCCAATCAATTTGCGAGTGCTGTCACAATGTGTTAAAAGGTAATGTTCCACTGACACCGGCTCAGAAGAGACGTTTGCGGCGACACAAGAACAGTCTGAGAGCGCTCACTCGTAAGAAACTATCTATCAAGAAGAGGAAACAAATTTTGCAGCAAGGTGGTTTCATAGGTGCTTTATTAGGTCATATTCTCAACGTGCTGAAAGGCATCGTGGGCGTATAATGAAGAAAATGATCTTGATCGATCCCCGGATGCTGGAAAGACCTTATATACCACCCGACACATTAACAGATAACTTGCGTGACTTGGATCAGCAAATGCAACATGTCCTGGAGAACGAAGATATACCACCTCTGGAAAAATGTGTGTATATACATGCGTGTGTGCCTGCGTTGGTGTGCTATCAATTGCAGGACATCGCAGTCAACCTCAGTATTCTACAGAGTGTCTGACTTCCTGAGGCAAGGTTTACCATTATCATTATGGACGAACGACAGTCATGGGGTGTGTGCTACCGCGCGTGTGTGTATATAAATCCGTGTGTGCATGCGCGCCCGCGTGTGTGCTATCAATTACAGGACATCACAGTCAACCTCAACATTCTTTGGAGTTTCGTGTGTGCTGGGCAAGTTTGCAATTGTCATTATATACGAACGAAAGTCAGGTCGTGTGCGCTAGCGTGTGTGTGTGTATGTACATGCGTGTGTGGGTGTGCGTGCGTGTGTGCTATCAATTACACGACAGGCGCAGTCAACCCCAACATTCTATGGAGTGGTGTGCTTGCTGGGTAAGATTGCTGCTGTCTTATTGAACGAGCGGCAGTCATGTCACATGCGTAGGCATGCGTTATGTACATGCGTGTGTGTGCGCTATCAAGTACAGGACGTCGCATGCAACCCCAACATTGATTGGTTGGTCGTGTGCCACCATGCTTTACCGTGTTATCGCATGGTCAAAGCTAGGTGTTGTACTATACCTGTGTGTCTATCTTTTACATAGCACAGTTAAGCTGTAAGGCAAGCCATTTACAGGACGTTGCACTCAGCCCTAACATTGATTGGTTGATCGTGTGCTATCGTGATTCGCCGTGTCATCCCACAAACAAAGCTAGCCCTCGTACCATAGTTGTGTCTGTCTATTACATACTACAGCCAAGTTGTAATGGATTGCATTTACACGACGTCGCAGTCAGCCCTAGCATTCATGCTTCTTGGGCAAGCTTGCCGATATCTTTCTGACCAACCGGTACCCATGATCATCTGTAGTGTCTGTCACCAAGATTACCAGCATCAGCATCACCCAGCTCCATCAACAAAATCACTATCATCATGATCATCAACAGCAGCATCGTCAGCAGCTGAAGGTGACTCACCACAGGGCTATGTCGGTGGAGTGAACGTACGTGAACGTGTTCAGACATGTCTTTGGGGAAAACTGGAGGTTGACTCAGAGCGTACTGACAACATAACGATACAACCGATCAAATATGGTGATGCTTCCAAGCATATGTCTAAGGTATACAATCGAAACACGTGACTAAAACCAGTTAAAGATGGCGTCGCACTCGATGACATGTGTAAGTCTACAACCGTGTGACTAAAATGGCGCTGTAGCCGGTCTCATGCCTTATGGGATACATCCGAAACACGTGACTAATGGTCAAAGATGGACTCGCATCCGGTCACATGGTCAGACAATATTCTGATGAGTCATTCTACTTAAGCAAATACCGTGTATAAGACGACTAGCATTCGTCGAATAGAAGTACCGGGCTCAGTGAACACCAACCAGCTCACAATGTTACAACTCGCTAATGGTAAGTTGGTTTATTGATAAAGCTTTCACATTTTCGCTGTGGTTCTCCTAACAATACTAGTATAAGTCAAGGGATATATAGTGCTAGACGCCTATATCTGAAGAGACAAGCCAGTTCTTCGTATAGTACTGTAGGGTGGGTTAACATGGATTAGAGCTGGCATTCGAACTTTTGAACACACCACTATAGTAGTACCTTAATAATATAGGTAGTAATGTGTACTCGTAGGGGAAGGTGAAAGTGGACCGAAGGGTGCATATACCCATTATCGATAGAAATATATGAACTGTGTAACAGAAAGTGCCTATAAGATCCCTATCTGTAGTTTCCATGTCTATAACGCTGATAAAGTACCCTATTCTTATTTGTTCTACAGATACCGAGGCCCATGAATACCTAATTAGCAAACTGTGGAGCATACTAAGAGCTGAACCAGACAGTTATTGCATGGCGTGTCTTAATGTCCCACAAAATCAAGAAGCCGAGAATCCATTCAGTCATTCTTGTGATTATGGTGAGGGTGGTAGTTTTGCAGATCTAGTAACGGTTCGATTGCGGAATGTACTACAACAGAACTTCACTAAACAAGAAATAATCACATTAAGCCTGAATAGAATTGAGGAGTGCATCCTCGACTATAATCAACAACGGGATACTCCAGAACCAACCTCGCCAAAACTCGAACGAACAGCATCACCAACATTCTTAACCTTTAGTCAGTCCACACTAGCAGACGAGTATTAAAACACCTACATAAAAAACAAAATGACTGTAATATACTTACAGTCCTGTCTTTAATACCTGACCAGTCAGCAATACGAAGAAAACTACAGTGGGTGTGAGGAGACTGCGTATGTATATCACTGGTACTCTGACTTCACAGACTGTAGCTCACAGTGACTACCACGCAAGTAACACGACGCCCTCTATAATATCTATTTCATCATGTTGAGAGGTCAGGAAACGACCATGACCCGCATTCCGCAACCCAACTTAAACACACAACAGGTCAACGAGTGGGTAGTAGAGCGCTTAGTCGCGCCATACGGACAGCCGCGTCAGCGTAATCTGAACCGCTTGACCTAAGAAACTGGCTGAAACCGGTTTTACGCGTGGTTCAAAAACTAGTATATAAACCCGAGGCTGGTAATACTCAACCATTGCGATCAGAAGATGACTACACACATCAAGACTGTGCCTACTAACTGGGTCTATATGACTCGTAGTGGTGAGACTATTAGACCAGTGGGTGGTGGTGATAAGGCCGTGTATGTCTCAGCCTACAGAGGAACGACGACGTTACACATCCGAAGATTTTACGGTAAAGGCGACCAGAAATTCCCGACTAAGACGGGTATGACACTTACTCGACAAGAATATGAACAGATGAGCGCCATGCATCTCGAGATCCTAGCTGACTTTGACAGACTCAACCAAGTTAACCAAGCCAGTAAAGAAATCAAACAAGGTACTAACAGAGACAAACAAGTCAGTAACCAAAACATTCAAGTCAGTGCTCATGTCAAACAAGGCACTACCAGAACCAATCAAGACCAAAACACTCAAGTCAGTACTCAAGTTAAACAAGGAACTAACTGAAACCACCAAGTAGACACATACTATACCGCCAGTTTTCAACCCAGCTACAGTCAGATGTGTGATGGCCCCAGCAATCAGATGTGTGGTGAGCCCAATAGCCAGTTGTTTGATGTGCATCAAGACACCAATCGAAGCAAGCAAGTCCAACACACTCAAGACAATACTCAAGTCAAACAGGGTACTAAACGAAGCCACCAAGTAGACGCATACTATACCACCAGTTATCAACCCAACTACAGTCAGATGTGTGATGACCCCAGCAGCCAGCTGATTGATGGCCCTGTTGTCTACAATACTCAGATGTCAGCCCACCAATCAGGAGACCAGTCTTATGACTACAGACCAAGTGACATATACATACCAGGCTACCAGCTGGAAAAACCAACCTACTCAGACAATGGTGTGAAAAAACCCAGAAACAACATACAATGTGTATAGCTCTGTATGTGAAAATAAAATGCTGTGATGATACTATGTATACCAGCTCACAGCACATCATCCGTTTCATGTAATGACATTATGCATTTTGTTTTTTATTATTCTTGTAAAATGTACTGAAACACTGTAAAATGCACTGAAATACTGTAAAATAAACAGGTAAATAGATTATAATTACTGTTTGGTTGTTGAATATTTAGTGTTTACGGTGTATATAGTTGTCATGCGATGAGAGAATGAAGGGTAAAAATCTCAATCAAGTAATAAAATTTGTTAGCCAAATGGGGGAAATTTTTTTGGCTACACTTCAACCAGACTTATAAAAAACTCACCCAATCTCATGAAAAGTAGGAAACTTTGTTAACCAAATGTGAAAAGTTGTAATCACGTTTCATCCAAACTTATAAATAACGCAGTCAAACTTATGAAAAGTAGGAACATATGTTAATCAGAAGGTGAAAATTTTGGCCAAATGTCATCCAAACTTATGAAAAGTGGTGACAGACACTACAGATGATCATGGGTACCGGTTGGTCAGAAAGATATCGGCAAGCTTGCCCAAGAAGCATGAATGCTAGGGCTGACTGCGACGTCGTGTAAATGCAATCCATTACAACTTGGCTGTAGTATGTAATAGACAGACACAACTATGGTATGAGGGCTAGCTTTGTTTGTGGGATGACACGGCGAATCACGATAGCACACGATCAACCAATCAATGTTAGGGCTGAGTGCAACGTCCTGTAAATGGCTTGCCTTACAGCTTAACTGTGCTATGTAAAAGATAGACACACAGGTATAGTACAACACCTAGCTTTGACCATGCGATAACACGGTAAAGCATGGTGGCACACGACCAACCAATCAATGTTGGGGTTGCATGCGACGTCCTGTACTTGATAGCGCACACACACGCATGTACATAACGCATGCCTACGCATGTGACATGACTGCCGCTCGTTCAATAAGACAGCAGCAATCTTACCCAGCAAGCACACCACTCCATAGAATGTTGGGGTTGACTGCGCCTGTCGTGTAATTGATAGCACACACGCACGCACACCAACACACGCATGTACATACACACACGCGCGCTAGCGCACACGACCTGACTGTCGTTCGTATATAATGATAATTGCAAACTTGCCCAGCACACACGAAACTCCAAAGAATGTTGAGGTTGACTGTGATGTCCTGTAATTGATAGCACACACACGCGCGCATGCACACACACACACACGCGCGCGCGCTCGCTCGCGTACGTGCCATGGTTGTCGTTCGTCCATAATGACAATTGCAAAACTTGCCTCAGGAAGTCAGACACTCCGTAGAATACTGAGGTTGACTGTGATGTCCTGTAATTGATAGCACACCCGCGCGCACGCACGCACACACACACACACGCGCGCTAGCGCACATGACCTGACTGTCGTTCGTATATAATGACAATTGCAAACTTGCCGAGCACACACGAAACTCCAAAGAATGTTGAGGTTGACTGTGAAGTCCTGTAATTGATAGCACACACGCGCTCGCATGCACCCACGGATGTGTATACACACACGCGCACTAGCGCACACCCCATGACTGTCATTCGTCCATAATGACAATTGCCAAACTTGCCTCAGAAAGTCAGACACTCCGTAGAATACTGAGGTTGACTGCGATGTCCTGCAATTGATAGTGTAACAGTAATGGAGTACTGGGGTATTATTAGGATCTAGTGGGAAACAGATACAGCACGATTGAGCATTGAGACTGAAAGCTGGGAGAGATGCTCAATCGTGACGTATTGGGTTGGCAAGGGCAGTTAACATCACACCCTTGAGAGGTAAAGAAGCAAGTTGTCATCATGAAGCAATAAACTATTTTAACTTAACCTCTGGCTTGTTAATCTCTGTACACTCTGTTACAGGATTAATTATGGAGCATGTGACCAGGATCCGAACCTGATATAATCGCCTGAGAAAAAAAACAAACAAAAACAATGCGAAGTCAAGCCGAATAACATCGCGGAGAAGTTCAATAACTAAACAGAAATATTAGCGGCACGTTAGAGAACAATTAGTGAACGTGATAACAGGCGCACCAAAAGATGGCCAGTAAATTTGTAAATCTTAGTTATCTGTGAATACAGAGGCCAAAAGCTCGCCCAGGAGTGGTCCTCTGTAAGTCTTTTTCAAGACTTAAGATAACAAATAAAGTAGCGCCAAGAGCCTTGGTATAACCGTCACTTTGCAGAGTCCGCAATTCAAGAAGTTAGTTATAGCCGCCGTTCTGCAGTTTGATTGTCAGCAACAGGCTTAGCATGGACGGTGCCTGAATTGTTGCGTTTCAAGAGCCTTACCATGGGCGTTGTATAGATTTGTCACTTCCGAAGAGCCATTAAAGCCGCTGTGAGGGGACGAACCAGAGTGATCATGTCCTGAGAGTTTGGGCAAACCAGCAATTCAGTCAGAACATTTTGTCGGTCAGAACAAGAACTCAAGAATTCTGTAGAGGAGCAATTCAGTCTGAACATTTTGTCGGGACAGCATGAAAGACTCCTCGTTTTTTTCGTTGATCGGGCCATAAATTGTTGAAACAGTCAAATATCACTGGGCCTCGGCTGATCCTGATACTTTTTTGGGCCTCGTTATTACTAAGACCCTATCAAAACGTCGAAGATGTACCCCACCCGGGGTGAAAGCAAAGACTAATATCAGATGTGACCCGACCAGGGGTTGAAGATTATCCAGGCATCCCATGAGAAGTGACCTGAGGGGAAGAAATAGGCTACCTAAACTCCACTACCTAAATTCCGCGACTGATGGTCAGCTGATGCAGGCACCTGGTGTTCGAACTTAATTTGACGGCGAGTCGAAGAAAGTAATTACTTGAACAAGGAAACAGATTCAGGGTACATTTCTGTATTATATGAACATAGTAATTGACTGAACAGTTTTACAAAACAAGTGAATTGTGCTCTTTAAAAATTAAGAAATTGCAATTGTGTGATTGTTTGTTTGCTTTGTTAAAGTATATTTCAGCGGAACAGGACACCTCGGACATATAAATGTTGTCTTATAATAATGAACTTGAAATAAGATTAATTTTATACTAATATAGTGATATATAAATATTGCAATTTTGTGTTGTACGGGGGTATTTCAGATCTACAATATGGAGACCCTAGATATTTGTTAGGACAGGTACTTGGTAGTGTATAGTGGATTGGATTACATTGCCGAACATTGTCAACATACAACATACTGGATAAAAATGGATAAAGAGTTAGGACGCGTGACTGCATGGTTGCAAGAATTGAAAGTAGCGGTCGATGAGGTAAATAATTTCGTAGAAAGGTTAAGAAGAAGAACAAATGGACTAGAGACCTATAGATATAATGTACAAGGCAACAGAGTAGGAGGGAATAACAGGAGACAGCCAGTGCTTAATGAAGACAGAAGACGATATGATTCTATGTGTGCGGCTGGTTATGACGAACCAAGTCCAAATGCTTATAGGGTAAGAGACGCTAAGAAGAACAGACGTAATAGTGAAAGGTCAGACTGGTATAGTATTGGGCGTGAGAGAAACCTTGCAAAGAAATCGTGGGACTGGCCCTCTCACAGTGCAACCGCCAGAAAAAGACGTAACGACTGGTTTGAAAAGAGACAAAGACAATATTTGAAGTCAGGATCGAAAGACAGAGTGGAACACAAAGGTAAGAATTCAACGACACCTAAAGTACTTGCCAACATTAGTATGGAACAGGAAAAGAAGACGACGGTGTTAGTAAGGAAAATAAACCGAGAGACACAGACGCAGACAAGTAATACGATAGAACGTAGTACGCAGACTCAGGCCAGTCAGCAAAGTAACAAAGGAAACTCAAACTGACTTAATAGAGAATCAGTCAAAACCAACTCAATTGACTAAGAGAGACAAGGTTGAAGGTAAGAAAGACAGACATACGAGAACCAAGGACGAAAGAAAGCCAAGGAAGAAAAGTATTAAGGAAAGAAATAGTATGATTATTAATAGAGGTAGTACTATGTCAAGTTCCTCAGCTATAGACAGGAAACTAATTCCCAAATGGTGTAGGAATATTAGCTGCCAGAGTTCAGGTTACGGAGAAGATATTCCTACAGCCTACAATATTATAGTGATGCTGAAACGGATATTATTACTGAGGATTCGGAGAATGAGAGTGCTGCACTACGAGCAGATCCTGAATCGAGTCGTGATGTTCCCTCATACGGAGTAGTTGCTGGTGGACAGACGGACAGAGTTTTGGTTAGTGACTATGTAGAACTAGATACTGGATTATATGACAATAAAGTAGGGAAGGCTAAGGGACGAAGACCGAGAAAGAGAAAGAAAGTCAGACGTTTTAAAGATGACTATGAGAATAAGGCCGACGTGTTTGCAGTAAACTATAATGAGTCTGATGAAGGAACTATTATTAGTGTGTCATCTGAGGACGAGATGGGAAGGTATAAACGTTACGTAAGGTATACAGGAAACAGTGAACAGACTGACGCAAATAAAGGAAATAGAAATAACTCATTTAAGAAAAAGAATAGTGGTAGACAGTTAGCGGGAATTTATTCAACGACAGAAAGTGACTTAAGTAAAATAGAAGACCTTAGGACCTTAAGACCTGAATACTTTAACAGGTTGACAACAGATAGTGATGAAGACATAATAAGCGAAAGACGGGTGAATGTATTGAAAGACAGTGAAGTGTTTAATTTGGACACACTATATAACGGTTAAAATGAAATAGTTTTGGGCTTATGAGAAGAACTCCGGTTTGAGAGTATAGGTATATGAGCTGTCCAAAATAGACAGATGAATTTTTGGGGGGTAGCATGGTACAGGGTAGGTGACAATGATGTTGAGGTTAAGGAAGTACGGCAAATGATATTCCACGTGGATTACGTAATACAGGATATCTACTATTGGGTCACGATGTAGAGAGAGTATATTAAGTAAAATAGGGTAGATTCAGGACAGAATTAGTAGAGGGTGAGAGATAAATGGTTTGACTCAGAGCTATGACGTGATGTCTGAGATAGTTTTGCTTGTTGGTTTGAGAAGAAAGAATAGTATTGTATGACAGCTGAACCGGGAATGTCTGGTGAGGAGAAATAGATTGAGGAGGAATTAAGTATCCTGTGAGTAAAATAGTCAGTTGAACGCGAAGAGTATTAAGAGTAAAAGACTGTAGAAGTTGATGCTTGAAGAATACGAGTTACGTCGTACTTGTGGAGAAGGAAGAGTTGATTAAGTCTGAGAAAGTTATTGTGTGGAGAAATATAGAAAGCGGAATGAAGTTTGTTTTGAAAAGATAGTAGATGGTGCTGTGAAAGCGATATAACTTGTGAGAGGCAGCGTCTGACCTTCGTATGGGAGTGAATGATTGAGTAAAGTAGAAATAAGGAAGAAGTGAATTGTGAAAGTCCTGTGGAGAAATTCGTCTGGTTATGCGTTGTTCATACATGAGTATAACTGTAGTCAAACAGGTGTTCGTCGTGATGAGTAAAGCAGGATAGAGCTGTGATAACGTCACTTAAGTGAAATACATAGATAAAATGTAATGGTTACGCTGATATATCTTGTGTCAATGTGTGTGGAGGAGATCAATACGCTTAGATTGTGCTGAGTGATTGCTGGAATGTTGAATTGGCGTCTAAATTGTCTTTGTAGTAATAGTATAGACACGTTAGGTTGTCGCGATGCGAGTGGTCGTGAGATGAGAGCGAGGTTGTGTATCCGTGTGAATATGTGAAGAGTGGTTGATAAAACGTAGAACATAGAGTATGCGAAACATGGTTGGAGGATTGTGATGTCTTTTCGTTAGAATATCTGACGTTGGAAGGAAATTATGGAAGTTGAATGACGGAATGAGAGTTAACATTCTGAATGAGGTTTCATAAAACATTGTTTAGTATTCTTGACAGGGACATGTGGAAGCAGGAATGCCTAATACTGAGAAACGAGGAAAGTGAGGTCCGTTGTCAGTTGTAAGTGGCGTGGCTTGCAGTTCTGAAAGAGTCCCGAGAAATAACAAGAAGAGTGAAAAATGCGGAGGTAAACATGGATAGTAAAATGAATGTTGGAGAACGTGTTCCGAGGAGGGTGACCGGTTTGATTGTCGTCACGATGTAAGAGTGCTAGGAGAGACTTGAGGATAGCTATAGTAGTGTTGGTGAGACGTTGAAAGTATTGAAGCAGGAGGATGAAATATTAATTGCGTCGGGTAGACGAGAAAGTTGGAAGTGGAATTGGTTGTTTTGATGAGAGGTCTATAGTAAATAGACAAGTTTTTTTTTGATAGGAGTAGCATAGTAGAGATACTGTAGTTAACAGTAATGATTAAGAAGTGGTAGTGATGTTTTGTATAAAGCCAAGGGAAACAATAGCTGTGCCGAGCCACAGGTTATTAATAAGTGGATGATGGTTAGTACATTGAGTTGACATTGGAATAGTCGCCACATTAGGAATGGATAAAAGGAGTTGACCTGTAGTTTACAGTGATTGAATTCCAAATAATGTGATGTGTAAGGAGTTAGTTTTGTAAAATATTGTGAGGGGAGATAATCAATGGTTGACTTCCAGAAAATGGAACGGTCAGTTGTGGAGTGGTGATTGTGGTTGAGGAGAACAAATATTGTTCTAAATTAAAGAAGTTAGTCTGTGGTTAACAGATATACATACGTAGCAGTGAGGTGGTTTGTTTTCTCGGTTATGGGAGGCCAAGGTTGATGGGCCACTGTACGTAGTAGTTTGAAGGGAGTTGTATTTATTAGAAAACCTTCTCTTTAGCAAGAAGACAATTGTTTTGTGGAGTCTGAGTGTTAATGCCTCATGTATAAAATGTTTTTTTTTGCTTGATTTGGTCCTGTAAAATGATTGTTATTATTTTAGAATAGGATTATTGTGTTCGTAGACTTTTGAATACAAACTACTGGTCCGTAAAAGAGACCAGTAGTATTAGATAACAATAGATTAGGATGTATGTTGTATTATTTTAATCATCATCACCATCATCATCACCGTCATCATCATACTTTTAATTAATATGTGGGGAAACATAAATGATGTAAAAAGTTTGGGGGGGGGGGGGTATGATGTTCTGTTGTGATTTTATTTCGCTGTTTTGTATGTTAAATAGTAGTTAGTTAAGTTATGTTTAAGTTACAGGGTTTTGTCTAGAATAAAGACAATACATGGGCTTTATTTTAGTCCTTCATTCAGAAAATAGTAATAAACTACTGGGGACTAGAGGAGAGACATTTATTTGGGATCCTTCGTTTAGAAAATAGTAATAAACTACTGGGGACTAGAAGAGAGACATTTATTTGGGATCCTTCGTTCAGAAAAGAGTTAATAAAACTACTGAGAGCTAATAAAGAGACACATTCTCTTTGTGAAGAATAAGTTCATCGGTATTTTGTTGCTGTGATAATCAGCGTAGAGAGGTTAATATGGTTATGAAGTGTTGGAAACAGGGGACGAGCTTACTACACAAGTAAAGTGGTTATGGGAAAGTTTAGAGATACAATAAAGTCAGCATTAATTAGAAAAAAATATAGGATTGGAAGCCACATGGGAGAAGAAAAGATTAATGAATACAGAAGTAGAGTAAATGAGGGAAAGTTATAAACATAGTTTCCGAGAGGTCAGAAGAGTCATGATATACACGAGAATGCTGGGTTATAGAAGAATAAGAAAATTACCCCAGAGAGTAAACATGAATTGGATCCATGTTTAACTAGACACTGTGGATAACAGTACAATAATAAAGGGGTGTAAGTGTGTAGTCGAGACATAATGACATGGGCTGTTTGAGAGTCCGTAATATATGGGCTGGGATAAAGTTAAAGGCAGGATAGGATATTGTTGCTGTTAGTAACGGCATGAAGGGAGATTTGAGTAGTTGTGCCCATGGACAGTAAGGGGGCAAGAGAGGTATATTATGTGAAGTGATCTGTATTGGAACAGGTCTTGATTTTTAATTGTGTCCTCGGGACGTGTTTTGTGGTTGACATTACAATGAGAGGTTGAAGTAAGGTTCAGAGACATAAAAGTAGTAGTGTCTGTAATATATAGACAATTGGATGTGAATAATGGTTTTGATGCTGTAGATAGCAGCGTAAACGTTTACCATAATGAGTGGTAAAGGTGTGTGATTTAGGTGAGTGTGGTTTTAGACTTTATTACATAAAGTCTCAAATGACATAGGAGGGTAAAGGAGTATGGTTTGGTAAAGGGGGTGTGTGATTTTTTAGCTGAGTGTGGTCTTTGTGTGGAAGAGTTCTACTGCTTCTTTTTAATACCGGTGGCCACCGATTCTTTATCTTTCTATCGTGTGAAAGTGATTTCAAGTTAGTCGAAAGTGGAGAATGGTATCAGCGTTTGAAATAGTAAGGGGAATGCTTATGAAGTGGAAAAGTAATATTTAAGAAGATGTGTTATAATGTATTTTATAAAGTTGATATTGAATTGTTATTAAAGATATGTAAATATGTTATGGTTGTTTGAAGAGCCAGAAACGAAGAAGAAGTGGGTTGATATATATATATATAGTAGGGGAAGAGTTAAAAGATATATTATTTACTTGAGCTGATTTAGGGAAGATTAGAGGAAAAAGAGGGAATAGAGTAAGGGGATTAGGAGTAAAGATTTTTCCTTTATAAGGAAAATTCTTTAATAAACATGGGGAGGTGTAACAGTAATGGAGTACTGGGGTATTATTAGGATCTAGTGGGAAACAGATACAGCACGATTGAGCATTGAGACTGAAAGCTGGGAGAGATGCTCAATCGTGACGTATTGGGTTGGCAAGGGCAGTTAACATCACACCCTTGAGAGGTAAAGAAGCAAGTTGTCATCATGAAGCAATAAACTATTTTAACTTAACCTCTGGCTTGTTAATCTCTGTACACTCTGTTACAATAGCACACCCACGCAGGCACACACACACACACACACACACACACACAAACACGCACGCCTACATGTGCACACACACACACACACATACTCGACAGTACACCCACTCACGCACACACGTATTCAGTATTATTTCATGAGAGCGAGAGAGGAGAGAGAGAGAGAGAGAGAGAGAGAGAGAGAGAGAAAGAGAGAGAGAGAGAGAGAGATTTACAGAAATACAAATATGTGTTGAATTCTTGTATGCCTGACCACTGCATATTTTCCACTTGCCTAGCCGTCACAGGTAATTACCTTCAGGTTCTTATCTATCGGTTATCAGTACTCCGCTGGCCCTTGGCTATTGACGTCTCTGTCGGCTCGTGTTCGGCGAAGCGTCACTGGTTGTTTGTGCGCGCAGGTAACGGGGCATTCAAGGGGAACAATTCTGGTTTGAGCAAAGGGACAACGATTAATCTCCCTTGGTTAATTCTATTTATGTTTGTAACAAAGGACGTTATTTGTTAAATAATATTACATAATTTAATGTATATCTCGGGAACTTATGGCTTATTTTAAACGGGAATTAGAGTTTTTTTTTTTATTGAAATTAATATGGTCCACTATACATACAAGAATTTAGACGGTTTAATTAAGTTTTGGGTTTAATTTTTAGTGTTATTCTATGGTCGAGTAGAATATTCATAAACCAGATTTCCACCAAACGGTTAAAGGTTATACATGGGTAAGGAAAACCTGTCGAAGCGTGTAAAAGTTTATTCATGCAATCCAAACGGGGATCCTCGGGTTCGCTCGAAGGGGATCAATATGGCTGGAGGTCGCGCACACCGCACCGCACACGCACACTGGGACTCGAGCCGACAACTATTTGGTCTACTTTTATAAGTATTCCTTATGACCGGGGCTTGTCTCGTTGTCCACCCCGCCCGCCCCACCACCACCGCCGCTGCCCCGCCGCCGCCGCATCGCACCGGAAGTAGTTATCACGACAACCGGAAGTGGTCACCCAAGAAAATAACCACCAAAATTCAAAAAAGGCGGTCGTCGAAGGACACAGTTTGGTGACGTCAGAGCATAGGATCATGACTTTTGTATAGTAAAATATGATGTCAGCCGAAGGACTAAAGTCTTAAAATACGAAGTCATTACCACATTGTATACTACTCACCTGTTCTTGGTTTATCATTTGTCTTTATCTCTTCTTGTTTTTCCAGCTGCGTGTCTTATTATCTTATCCCATATGATGTTAACAGCAGTAGTGTAGTAATATATTTTATACAATACTTGAAATAAGGGACATTAAAAAAATAATACACAAGACTTTTAGTCCCAAACATTACAATATGCAAACTTGTTTTTAAAACACAATTTTGTTTCCTTACCAAAAAACGACACTAAACGGAACTATCTGAATTGTGAATCAGAACTATCTGAGTTGTGGATCAGAATTATCTATATATAGTAGACCCTTCGTTTGAATAATTACTCCGTGGCCTTAACATCGTATCCACGTTGAAAGGGGCGTCTAGTTTTCGTGTAAAATCGTTTTATCGATGATGTTATCATAGTCAATGCGCTCAGATACTCTCGTCCTGTGGATGTAGTTTATAATGGCTTCAACACACTAAAAGCACGTCTGTGTTGCAGCTGTAACTAATCTATACGACATGTAACATGGCTGTGGTTTCGTGTTGAGTTAAGAACGGACATCACAGCACTAGGGACAATCTCATACGCGCTCCGTCCTCATCTTAAACAGCCAGAAAAGAGTCCCAATACTTATGGTACCAGCTGCAATCTGAATGTGTCCATCTGGCCTCTCCTCAGAGAATTGATTGTCGGCTAGACCCTCTGGTCACTGCATGCCGCTCCATCCTCTCTAGGCTATGACGGTGTGTTTGTTCTCCCACATTATACACATAATTTCAAATGGCCGTGACCACATCTGTCTTATCGTGCACCTATGACCCACACAGAGGTGCAGATCCAAATAATGTGTCCACCTCATTATTTCCCAACACACCAGCATGACCTGGGGAAAAGATTAAAAATGCTCCTTATCTTACTTCTTTTACATTACATTACCTGTCTTAACTCTGCTCAGCGTGCGCTGTGAGTCCGTTACAAATTCGACATGCGTATACTGTTCATATTCTAGCCAGCATTACGCCGCAGTGACTTCCTCCACCTATTTTCTCAGATTAAATGACGTGGTATCATATGCCAGGCTCTCCTGCACTTAACACTGTCCATTAGCCTTCGCTATAAACTCTCAGGCACTTCTTTTCTGTCTTATCACAGAGCCACCCTTGTAGATGATTTCATCTCTGAGCGCGAATAGTCGAGTATCAATTGTTGCACCTCCCATTTAGCGTTGCCTGCTGGCCAATTCCTGTTGCGAAAGCCTGGCTGCACCCTCCCCTCTTGCTTAGTACTCAGTATATTACAAAGATTCTTTATTTAATATATGTTTACATTAAGGTTACGTTTACTTTGTATTTATAGTAATGGGGTAATTTAGTTTGACTTACTTATCCTGGCCAACTACAACCAACAGACAAATGGGCCCGGAAACGGCCACTTGCTAATTCTAGTTCCACTTTCTGCCTCACTCGTCCTTTATAAATCGCAGACAACGGTCGGGGCCAATTGAGGTGTTCGAAAAGCGAACCTTTTACAGTAGATTACTGAAATAGTAGATTACTGAAACCAGTAATAGTTCTCACCAAATTTTATATTGAACAAGTGCCCCGACCCGTAGTGAGAATCTGATTCTGGGACTAGGCAAGGCAAAACGATTATTATTTATGTATTTTTATGTCCATAATCTGTTTGTCTGTCGAAGCCACGTTGCGGCAAAACGAAAGAAAACAAACACCTAATATTCTCCGTCAGGAGGACTAGTAAATAATAGCACTCTGTATAAATTCATTTACCAACAGGCGGAAATTCATTTACTATATTGGCCTAGATATAAGACCAATATAGATCAATATTATTTTACGACATTGATGGGTTCGATCAACTACTCGCAAAGCAAACATGGTTAAAATTCTAAGTCACGTAGGATAATTATTACTTTAGATTGAGCAAATCTAGTAGCAGATAGAGATCGACAATACTCAGATTCTTTGTCAGCTAATGTCCGGTTTTCTAGAAGTGATTTAGTCATGCGCTTCGCTTGACCTTTAATTCACATTGACGGTCGACGGCAGACCTAGTTAATATATTTGTTATTCTGTTCTCTGGTCTTGATGATGGATAGTTTATTGCCTTACAGTATAGGCAACTGCATTCTTGATTCTCGTTGTTCAACGATTTAGAGTTGTTTCAGAAGGATTCTTGATTTTAACATAGAGATGTTTTGAGTATTGGTATGTCGCTACGTAGTCGCGTAGGGATTGTTTCTTGAATAGTAGCATTACACTGCTCTACAGTATATCCTGGTGCGTTCTTGAATATTAGTATTGGTTACCTGCTCTGAAGCATATTCATTCGTCTTCTTATCAGGAGTATTTCAATTACATGTCTCTACCTCTTTGCGTCTCTTGTACACTTTGAAGTATCAGTTTTGGGTTATTAGGTTAGCGATCCATTTCCTTTTCTCAATACACCTTGTACACTTTGGAGCGTCAGTTTGGGTGTTAGGTTAGTGAACCAGTTACTTTCCCCAATACACATTTGCGTCTCTTGTACACGTAGAGCTAAGACAAGCTAGGACACAGATTCAGATAAGTACCCTTAATATTATTGTCATGTAGTGTATTTCATGTAGTTTTGTATTGATTTGTGTTTGTCTGTTCTGTGCTGACGAAGGCTTCGGCAGCAACGTCAAATTTGTTTCTAGTAATCATGTTTTAGTAAAGCTCTCAATCTACTTCTTGTTTTTTGGTGATTCATTCGTTACCTTGTACACGCAAGAGCATCAGCATTTGTTGTTAGGCTTGTGACCCATTTCCTTTCCTATCACATCTACAGTACTCCCCCGATGTGTCTCCACCTTGCCGTGGTGGGGGGGGGGGGGGGCTTGCGTGTCCCATTGACCCCATCTACTTGCCGATGGATGAAAACTACATATCGGACAGCTTATAGGTTAGGGGCCAGACTAAGAGAGACACAACCTGCTGCTCTGCAGGTAGGCTGAGGATCGCAGTCAATAGACTAAATCAGGTACACAAAGCAGAAGACCTTGGTCCGGACAAAACTCTAAGGCTCCCTTTCGAGGGCTGTGGCTGAACGCCTCTAAGCCACAAACCCTCGGATCTGAGAGCCGGGCCGATACCCACCTACCGAAAAATAGAGGCGAGATACTGAGCAAGCTACATGCTCAGGTATGATACATGTTCGAAGGCTCTCAGCTGGGGGATATGAGGGATTCCCGGATGAGAGGGCCTGGCCGTTTCTCGTTCACTGCTGCACGAAGGTAAGGTGCTGAGCCGACAGCACATGTAGCCTACCTCGTGAGCGAGTACAAAAAGTCAGAAAAGTGCCCCAGTCGAAGGAAATGGTTACGACAACTGTCTGTATCTAACTCATAGAGTGTAGACAAAAGTGGAAGAACGTCTCAATGACGCGAAATGGAACGCACGGCGAGCGAACCTATTGCGTGGTCCGAAGTCAAAAGGAAAAGCTTACCGAGTGGATGTCGCCCGCAGTCTGACCGCTCCTGGTGTGTGCTTGAGCGACCAGTGGCAAGCGAGATGCCCAACACATGGAAGTGAGGAACTAAAGCAGCCATGAGCAGGACGTGGCAACTCCTCGGGTGAGCCCAGTCTCAGAGCAATATGTGCCGGCTCTGCAATTATGGAAGCCTCCTTGGATAGCGAGAGAATGCCCATGATCTGCCCCTGCCTTCCCTTGAGGGCAGACCGCGATGTCGTTGATTGTTCTATCTTGACCAGCTGAGATGTGGGCGACATCACAACAGTCTGGCGTGCCTCGAAACCAGAGGAAGGCTAACCTCATTAAAAATGCTCGCCGGAAGTCGGAAATGTCGTCCTACGGGTGGCAAACTAAAAATTGACACTACGCAATTACGTCCGAGTGAAATGTCTCGTCCGAATGTCTCTCGTGCTAGGAACAGCTCTGACTACCTAGTTTCCGAATGTCCGACGTGTCTGGAACAGCTCTGACGGGCGCAACGACAAGCACATGTCCGAAAACCCGCTGAGTGGATACCGTCTGCAAACCTGTCTGGTTTGTGCGGGAATGGTCCAGGAAAAACGAAATGACCAATATATTGAAGTGAGGATTTAAAGCAGCCATGAGCAGGACGTGACGATTCCCTCGGTGAGCCCAGTACCAGGGCGCTATGTGTCGGCCCTGCAACTATGGAAGCAACCTTGGATGGCGGAAAATGCTATGGACTGTCCCTGCCTTCCTTTGAGGGATGACCATTGTCTTCGACCGTTCCAACTTGGCCAGCTGGGTTGTAGATGGCACCACAAAAGTGAGTCTCCCAGGAATGCTACCTGGTAAAAAAAGCACGCTATAGTCGGATGTGTTGGCCAACGGGTTTCGGCCCAAGGGCGCATAACAGACACACCACAATCACATCTGAAAAAAACACTCCGGATGAGCGCAAAGAAGAAGAAGAAGCCATCAACAGTACAGTCACAATTAGGGATTGGTTCGATAGCGAGATTCAGAATGAAGACAGGGTGTAGTCACAGGCTAGGACAGACAAATTAGATTCCAACCCAGGCCACCACTTACCAGTCGTTTATTTTGGTTTGACTTTCAGAGTGTTGTGGTATACCAGAGCAACTCACCAGCAGCATCAACTATCGTTGCAACTCAGCAACATAATATCAGTGTTTCGCATCAGCGACCATGTGAAAGAACGGATTTGTGTGCCACTAGCGAATAGGGTGACCCGAAGAGGAACGACGGAGTGACTACCAACTTCACCGTTTGAAACACAATTTACAGCTGAGTTCCTAAACACCTTCCTGGTGTCACAGCCACAATTTGCTTGACCTACCACCATCCCGTCTCATGATTAATGAGACCTCGCTCCGAGAACATTGTTTTTGTTTAATACTTCTCATCAGTTATTCTCCTTTTACGTTCCTTATGGGAACTTACAATTTCTATTTTCAATTATTAAACTTGTGATAAGCAGTGTTGTCGCTTATTGCTAAATAAGCAACCCTAGTTATTATCTTCATATCCAAAATTTAATTAAATCACACAAATGTGAGAGTAGGACGAAAGTTGAATCTTCATCTTTATCGACTTCTTTGTGTTGCATAGCTCAAGTCAAGTTTGGGGACTAAATTCTTTTCCACAGGATCATCGTATCGCTGCTAAGTTTGCTGTCATCTTTGTGTGTATAGCTGTACAACTTTATCTGCAGTCCTGTGCCACTGTAAGAACAGTAGACTTCTTTTTCTGGGACAATTTGTCAGACTCCCTTTGTTTTTCACGATCCACTCGTCGGCTATTTCTTCAGTGGGGAATCTTTCCTAGCGGTGAGGCTCATTATCTTCTACTGTACATGTGAGACTTCTCTCAACAGTAGCTGATCACGCGACAGATTGGTGTCTCGTTCTGGGATCTTAATTTTAAACAAATCCTACACAGTGGTAACAGTCCGAGAGCTAATACCATATGCTGTTATCTTGAGTGTTGTATAAGATCAACTTTCTTAGTCTCTTTAACTCGATAGGTCTATCAGTGTTGGATAATCTGTTAGAAGTGGTAATCTTAGTAGGTCTGGTATCATATATTATTGGTCGGATACTACTAGGTTATACTTGTAATTCTTGCATATGCACCGAGGCATATTCCTATAAAATATTCCCTTGTGATAAATTGATTGTTAAGCAAAGTGGTGCTTACGAAAGGAAAGGTAAATGTTTGTGTGTGTCTTAATTAAAAATTGTTAATTACGTCAAAAATTGATTTATTGATGTCAGAGGTATTTATAGTGAGTAATTAACTCAAAGATATTGATTGCTTAACATATATGCGCATAGTACAGAGTGATTAAGTTGATTGCTAGATAGTGTGTGGGTATTGTTAAGTTTTGAGGTTTCAGGTATCTCATCAATGTGCTCAAGTATCATGCATTTCGACCAGCAACCCTCTACCCAGGAGTGGACAGAGAAAAGGACATTGATGGCATATGAGGGTGATGAATTGAGAAAGTATATTAGAGAGACGTAAAGAGAATGGAGACAAGAGCAAAGGGATGAAAGAATCCGGATGTCAGAAATAGAATCCTAAAAACAGATGAAACAGGCTGAACTGGAGAATGAGCTGAAACTAGCGGAGCAGATGAGACAGCGTGAGATAGAATTAAGAAGACTGGAATTACAACACCCGGATGCTTCAAGATTCAGTAGTGCGAGTTCTCCGGTCTATAGTATAGATACTCCTCCAGTACAGAATGGTTCTCTTGGATCCATGAGTTTTCCACTGTTCCCATTTGATGAAAAGTCCGAGCTGGATTAAAAAATTTGTTTTGATTACCGAAGCATATAGCCTGCCCAACGACAAATGGAATTTAAAACATTCACAAGGACTCCGCAGCGCAGCGTATGATGTAATTTCCAAACTACCCACCGGGCACAAAAGGAACTTCGACTCTCTTAAATGTGTTCTACTCAAGAGGTATGAGTTGACCTCATCTGCCTACCGAATGAAGTTCCTAAACGCCAAGCGTTTACATGGAGACTCGTATTCCCAGTTTGCCTCACGGCTGCACACTTATTTCACCAAAGTGGGTCGACTGACTGAATACGAGGCGACCTACGCAGGGTTGGAGGAGATGATTTTGCCAGAGCAGGTTAGGGAGACGATGCCAAAGCCGATGCAGACTTTTGTGGCAGAAAACGGTAATGCTCGGTTAGAGGACATAACCTCTCTAGCTGAAAGATATCTGACGGCTCACGGGGAAGCAAATGGAAGTAGCTCTCACTCAGAAAAACCGCAACACTCTAAGAGTTATAATTCGAATAACGGGAGAGGTGAGGACAGCAGAGGACAAACTGCTGGTCCTCACCAACCGCAGGGTTTTCAAAAACCAATATCACAAAAACCACCCACAAACAATAGTGGATGGGGGATGCAATTTTCAAGAATTGCATAAATCATGATCACTACACATGTGTCTGCAAGAACAAACCCCAAATCCCACTATGCAGCGTGCATAGCATCGGGAACCGGAGGCCGCCCCAACAAGAACTCGGTGAGCTGTGCTAGACCCCCTGTAGTTGAAACTATTACGGTCAATGGGAGCCAGGTACAGTGTCTTTATGATACAGAGCGCCATTATGATTCAGTTATCGCGGAATACCTAGTCAAATCACACCAGCTAACAGAACAGACCATTACAGTAAAGGGGGCCACCATGAGCTCTGAGACAATAGAGGTGCGGATTGAAAATGTAAATGTGGTATCAAAATATGTGACTGGGACGATCTCTGCCGCAGTGATGGTGGACACAATATATCCGTTCATGCTAGGATGTCTGCATGTCTACTTGGGCGAACCAAAATACCTAACATTGTTGCAGCAGTGCAGACTCGAAGTCAGGCAGCAGTTTCGAATGAGCCTGATCTTCATATTAATCCGCTACCTCGAGAAATTAGGGCTGCACAATCGGAAGACCCAACCTTAAAACCCTGCTTTGGGAAACTACCTAAGTCACGGAATCCACCTCAAGGAGGTGATTTTTATATGAAAGGTAAGCTTTTGTACCGGCGGGCGAGAACTAAGGATCACGACCACGGCCAACTTGTCGTTCCACATAAATTCCGGAATTAGATATTACATATGGATCACACCATATCTTTCAGTGGACATATAAGAGCGGGTGCCACTACTCAGCGTATTACATGCCACTATGTTTTGCCAGGAATATCCGCCGATATTCAACGGTACGTCAAGTCCTGTCCAGAATGCCAACGGGCCTCACCAAAACATTGGACCGCACTAGTAACCTTGAGCGAAATGCCAATTTTGAGCACGCTGTTTGAGCTGGTCGCCGTGGACATTGTCGGTTCTCTGCACGCTCTAAGAGGAAGAATGCGTTTATTCTAACTCTAGTTGATACATGCACTATGTGGTCAGAAGCCATAGCTCTACCTATAATTGATTCGAAACGAGTAGCGGGGGGCCTAGTGACTATCTTCACCAGATTAGGTTTTCCTAATCAGATTTTGACGGATAATGGTTCGCAGTTCCGAGGGAAGTTAATGGAGGAAGTCTTCAACACCTTTCGGACTCGCCATATCCATATTCGTCCCTACCACCCTCAAGCAAATAGGACGATGGAACTCTTCAATGGGACTCTCATGTCGATCCTATATAATCTAGCACAGGAGAAGCCAGAACGTTGGACGAGTATTTGCCCGCTGCCTTATTTGCATACCGGAAAGTACCACATGCCTCAACAGGACTTCCACCTGCTACACTATTATTTGGTCGACCCATAAAAGGACCGCTGGGGGCCTTAATGAGGACTTGGACTGAGGAGGGAGCTGATGAAACTGGCGTCACCGCTTCCCAGTATGTTGAGGAGTTGAAGCAAAAACTGGAGACAGGCTGGAAATTGGCAAACTCAAACCTGCGTCGTGCCAGAATGAAAGATGCCCCATCTTATAATAAAAAAGCCAAGGACCGTTCTCTGGAGGTAGGAGACAAGGTCTTATTACTATTACCCCAAGGGAGTAATAATCTTGAAATTGGATGGCAGGGACATTTCCCATCATAGAAAAAGTATCCCATACCAACTACAAGATTGCTATTCGAGGAAAACATAAAGTATTCCTCGTCAACTTACTTAGAAACTATGCTGAGAGAGTAGCAGATCCACCGTTGCACCTGAAGGCATTATCGATGGCAATTGAGGTAGAAGGTGGAGGTGACTCAGGTGTATAATATTCGCTCAAACCTCAGCAAATCATGAAGGATGTCGTCATCAACCTTGACTTGGAGACGTCAGAGTTGGAGAAGATGAGACGAATTCTAGTGTCTCACTCCGCGGTGCTAACGGATAGGGCAGGTCGGACTAAACTCATAGAGCTTGACATGAAATTAACGAAAGCAGATCCAGTCTACCAAAAGTATTACCCTGTTCCCTATGCAAATAGGAGGCTTCACAAGCCGAAATAAATTACCTTTTAAAAGAAGGAATAATTTCACCCTCGGAATCACCCTATAGTGCAAATGTGGTGCTTTTGAGAAAACCCAGCGGCGAGCATCGATTGTGCGTCGACTATCGTCAGCTAAACGGAGTCACAGAATTTCAAGCGGAACCTTTACTGGATCAAGGATTACTATTCATGAAACTGAGTAAAGCGAAGTATTTTTCCAAGATAGACCTCAGTAAGGGGTACTACCAGATTCCAGTAAAGAAAGAAGTCCGACCGTATTTGGCTTTCAGCACAGCTGACGGCCATTATGAATTCAATGTGCTCACATTCGGGCCGAGAAACGCTCCTGGTGTGTTCACCCGAATGATCAGACTGTTATTAAATCCATTAAAGGACCCAAGTATCAGTAACTTTATGGATGTCATCCTCATCGCCTCTGACATTTACGAGAAACACTTGCAGTCCATTGACAGGCTGTTAGGGAGGCTGGCAGACACAGGGCTAACCTCCAGACCAGCAAATTGCCAGCTCGCTCTCCGGCAGTTGGAATTTTTGGGGCATACAGTGGTTCAAGGACACATGTGCCCAGTACAAAAGAACGTAGATAAGCTACTTAAGGCCACCAGGCCCAGGACAAAGAAAGATGTCAGATCCTTCGTATCCCTTTGTGGATTTTATCAGAAGTTCATCAAAAACTTCAACGTTCTAGCTGCGCCATTAACAGATGCCACCAAGAAAGGAGCACCTGGGTAAGTTAAGTGGACGCCAGCTTGAGAAGAGGCTTATACTACGCTGAAGGACAGACCAACAGCGAAGCCTATTTTTACAGTTACCTTACTTTTCTCGCCCATTTATCTTAAGGACGGACGCGAGCAATGTTGGAATTGAAGCGGCTCTTTTACGAAAGGGTCGAGACGATGGAGAGATGCTGTTTCCAGTAGCATACGCTAGCCACAAGTTAAATACGGCGGAAAAGAACTACTCCGCCATCGAGAAAGAATGTTTGGCTCTGGTATGGGCTATACAGAAGTTCCAACCTTATCTATATGGAACTAAGTTTACTGTGCAAAGTGACCACCAGCCTTTGATGTTCTTAGCCTCATCCAAACAATTAAACACACGATTGATGAGGTGGTCACTAGTACTTCGCCTTATACATTCACCGTGGAATATATCCCCGGCAAATATAACGTAGGAGCAGATTTTCTAAGTAGACACTGCTCTACAGAGGAAGAGGTTGTGGCTGTGCCACTCGGTGATCCCATAAACTAGCGCGAAAGCTAGCAAACGAGAGGGATTAGCCAGATTGGAAAAGTCCGTGTCTCGCACTTTTTTTCCAATGGGGGACATCTGTGGCGAACGTCTGGCTGCACCCTCCCCTCTTGCTTAGTACTCAGTATAATATAAAGATTCTTTAATATATGTTTACATTAAGGTTACGTTTACTTTGTATTTGTAGTAATGGGGTAATTTAGTTTAGCTTACTTATCCTGACCAACTACAACCAACAGACAACTGGGCCCGGAAACTGCCATTTGCTAATCCTAGTTCCACTTTCTGCCTCACGCGTCCGCTAGAAATCGCAGTCAACGGTCGGGGGCCAATTGAGGTGTTTGAAAGGCGAACCTTTTATAATAGATTATTGAAATAGTAGATTACTGAAACCAGTAATAGTTCTCACCAAATTTTATATTGAACAAGTGCCCCGACTCGTAGTGAGAATCTGATTCTGGAACTAGGTAAGGCAAAACGATTATTATTTATGTATTTTTATGTTCATAATCATTTTGTCTGTCGAAGGCACGTTGCGGCAAAACGAAAGAAAACAAACACCTAATATTCTCCATCAGAAGGACTAGTAAAGAATAGCGCTCTGTATAAATTCATTTCCCAACAGGTGGAAATTCATTAAATATATTTGGCCTAGATACAGGACAGGGGTGATCAATATTATTTTACGACATTGATGGTCAACTACTCGCAAAGCAAGAGTGCTTACAATTCCGGTTATATAGAAGTGATTTAATCATGATTGGAGTTGTTAGAAGGCGTCAGGCTAGAATCACCACTCGCTTCGCGTGTCCTTTAATTGACATTGACGGTCGACGGCAGACCTAGTTAATATATTTGTTATTCTGTTCTCTGGTCTTGATGATAGATAGTTTACTGCCTTACAGTATAAGCATTAGCATTCTTGATTCTCGTTGTTAAACGACTTAGAGTTGTTTCAGAAGGATTCTTCATTTTAACATAGTGATGTTTTGAGTATTGGTATGTCACTACGTAGTCGCGCAGGCATTGTTTCTTGAATAGTAGCATTACACTGCTCTACAGTATATCCTGGTGCGTTCTTGAATATTAGTATTGGTTACCTGAACTGAAGCATATTCATTCGCCTTCTTATCAGAAGTATTTCAGTTACATGTCACTACCTCTTTGCGTCTCTTGTACATTTTGGAGTATCAGTTTTGGGGTATTATGTTAGTGATCCATTTCCTTTCCTCAATACACTTTGTACACTTTGGAGCGTCAGTTTGGGTGTTAGGATAGTGATCCAGTTACTTTCCCCAATAACATTTGCGTCTCTTGTACACATAGGAGCGTCAGCTGTGGTTGTTAGGTTTGTGATCCATTTACTTTCCTATCACATCAACAGTACAGTCACAGTTAGGGATTGATTCGATAGCGAGATTCAGAATGAAGACAGGGTGTAGTCACAGGCTAGGGCAGACAAATGAGATTCCAACCCAGGCCACCACTTACCAGTCGTTTATTTTGGTTTGACTTTCAGAGTGTTGTGGTATACCAGAGCAACTCACCAGCAGCATCAACTATCGTTGCAACCCAGCAACATAATATCAGTGTTTCGCATCAGCGACCGTGTGAAAGAACTGATTTGTGTGCCACTGGCGAATAGGGTGACCCGAAGAGGAACGACGGAGAGACTACCAACTTCACCGTTTGAAACACAATTTGCAGCTGAGTGCCTAAACACCTTCCTGGAGTCACAGCCATACTTTACTTGACCTACCACCATCCCGTCTCATGATTAATGAGACCTCGCTCCGAGAACATTGTTTTTGTTTAATACTTCTCATCAGTTATTCTCCTTTTACGTTCCTTGTGGGAACTTACAATTTCTATTTTCAATTATAAAACTTGTGATAAGCGGTGTTGTCGCTTATTGCTAAATAAGCAACCCTAGTTATTATCTTCATATCCAAAATTTAATTAAATCACACAAATGTGAGAGTAGGACGAAAGTTGAATCTTCATCTTTATCGACTTCTTTGTGTTGCATAGCTCAAGTCAAGTTTGGGGACTAAATTCTTTTCCACAGGATCATCGTATCGCTGCTAAGTTTGCTGTCATCTTTGTGTGTATAGCTGTACAACTTTATCTGTAGTCCTGTGCCACTGTAAGAACAGTAGACTTCTTTTTCTGGGACAATTTGTCATACTCCCTTTGTTTTTCACGAGCCACTCGTCTGCTATTTCTTCAGTGGGGAGTCTTTCCGAACGGTGAGGCTCATTGTCTTCTACTGTATCTTTGAGACTTCTCTCAACAGTAGCCGATCACGCGACAATTCCTACACTCGCGATCCAATGTAATTATGAACTTGCATAGGCCTGACATTTCTTCTGGAATTCTGATCCATTCATCTCCTCTCTCAATGTGGTTTAGAAGAGAAGGGAAGGTTATTTCGGTTTTTTAAAGCGTTTCTGAAAAAATTTCTTTAGTCTAGAAAATAATATAAACTGTTCACTATCCAAAGGTTAAACAAACTAGAATACCATTGTCGTATGGATACAATGAGCAACAACTATCACAGAGATGAAATGCTTTAAATATGATATAATTGAGATGTAAACGGAGATGTAAATATATATAAGCGTACACGTTTATTTAGCAAATGTGTGCTTTGAAGGGGAACTTGTTAAAACTATGAAAAGACATAACAAGTCAGAAGCCCCGCATAATAGGAAGAAGAGTGTGTTGAAAAGAAAACCTGCGAGGATACTATAAAATGAAAACAGGATTTAAATTACAGTAGATACCTTTTTATACTATTCAGTGCCAAATAAAACGTTGGTCTCAACCTAACAAAAATGGATGTCACAGTTATGACTTAAAAGTTGTTAATATAGTAGCAGACATGTTGTATTATATATCAGGGGTTGAATAAGGAAATCTACTGCATATAAGCCCTTGGCAGATACGGGTGGTCGTTTAAGACGATTAATCATCCTACGGGACGTAATCAGTTAAAAATCATCATCATCATCATGTTCCATGCCGATAAGCGGGACGACCATGTTTCGCCATCTCATACAATCTCGAGAGTCGTGTATCATCGCTGTGTTCTTGTCTCAACCATACCAAGTGGCCAATCCATCCATGTAATTACTTCTTTCCCTTCCCGTTGTTCTTTTCTCCTCAATCTTGCCAGTTGTCACCAAGGTCTCCAATTTATTTCTTCTCATAACGTAACCAAACAGTTGTTACTGTCTACGTCTAATTTCTCTAATCAGTTTAAGGTTTTCATTTGTTTCTTGTAGGACTTGGTCACTGAATTTTGTTCTGTCTGCCCACTTTTTATTTGCATTTTCTTCAGAAACCACATTTCCGCAGCCAACAGATGTTTTTTTTCCCTCCAGATTTTCTGCTCATTGTCCACGCTTGACATCCATACAAATGTACAGGTTCTATGTAGCACCTCAACACTCTTTTTCTCGTTGACATCTTTTTATTGGTAAATATGTTTTCCATCATGCAATAGGCTACCTTTGCCATGGCGATTCTTGTTCTAATCTCTTCAAGGCATCTCCCATCAGATGTTATGACTGTTTCGAGATAGTTGTACCTATTCACTTGTTTAAGAATATTCCCAGTTACCTGTATATTACATTGTGGTATTTCTTTCGACCATAATCTATGTCTTCTTACAATTTAATTCTAACCATAGTTTTTCACTGTGTGCAACAACCACATCTACTAAATGTTGTATATCCTGCTCATTGTCTGCAGTCGATATTGTATCATCCGCATATCTAATGTTAATGATGTTACACCCCCCCCCCCCCACTGGTGATTCCTCTCATATTTTCTAAATTTATAAAAATATTTTCACTGTATAGGGAAAAAAAGATATGGAGGCATTACACATCCTTTTCGTACACCTAACTTAACACGCTGATATTGACCTACTTCATTATCAATCTTTATGACGGCTTGTTGTTTCCAATATATATATATATATATATATATATATATATATATATATATATATATATATATATATATATATATATATATATATATATATATATATATATAAAACAAGTCTAAGGTCTTTCTGACCAGTCTTTAGATCTGCAAGCATCTTCATCATGATAACATACCTTACTTTATCGAAAGCCTTACTTTTAGTATATTTACAGTTAATTATACCATCGTGAATAATATGTTTGTTACAAATGGTACGATAATCCGAACAGGTGAATAGAAGGGAAATTTATTGCGCCTTGCACAGCAGATGTCACATCAACTGTGTTGTCACACACTTTCCCTAAACATGTGGATTAATTACGACAGCGCGAACATACATAAAAGGGGTTTAAAACACATCCTAGTTAAACACAGTGCACCAGCTCCACCGAGACGGGAAAGCTATGATTATTAGACCGTTAAGTAGTCACATCAACAAATTACAAACCATCTCTTCAGTTTAAAAAAAAATACATGGCGTGAGAAACATTTCTATGTATCCAGAGCAGCAAATGTACGATAGACCGAACTACACAGAAGTGACTCATTTTTATTCTCGGCGTACAGACTGATATATGACCTGCACATTGAAGAAGACGAAGCAGAAACGTATACATACAACCACCAATAAGATACACTTAACTGCCCTAGTATCTTCATTTATCATCCAACAAGATACGCTGAGCTAACCTACCTATCTTCATTTATCATCCAACAAGATACACTGAGCTGACCTTCCTATCTTCATTTATCATCCAACAAGATACACCGAACTGCCCTAACTATCTTCACGTACCATCCAACAAGAGATTTCATACTGACTTCATTATCCCTATCATCATCGCCGAGCAAGGGATATATAGATGACCTAGGAGGGACATTCAGAAAGTAATGCACCACATTGTTTTTCTCAGCTAGTAATGAAGATAGAAGCATGAAATTTATACACAATATATATGGCTATGTAAAGTAACCATCGGTATTGTTCAACAGAATCCACACAAGCTTGTACGACTTTAAGCCAGCGCGAAACAAGTGCATGTCTTTATCATGTAGCCATTTCTTCGTCGTATGAATCACCTCTTCATCATTTTCAAACCTTGTCCTGCGTAGTTTAAATGAACCAAATAGATAAAAATCAGAGGATACCAAATCGGGACTATAGGGTGATTGCTTCCCGTTTTGTCAGATATGTGTAAAGGTGCGCATTTTCCTGACGGAGAAGTAGGTCGACTGGATTCTTGTGCGGCCGAACTTTGCGAAAACATTGATTAATGTTTTTGAATGTCTTAATGTAAGCTTGCCAATTGATTTTTCCTCCTCTTGGCATGTTGTTGTCGTTTGTCCATCAAGAATGATGATGACCATTCATTTCATCCAGTGGGGTTGAAGGTATGGAGCCGTGGGTTCTAAGATGGCTGATAAGGCCTATTTTGGCTCGAAATGTTCTTTGACAATGTGGGCAAAGAATGCTTGACATTTCTGGAGGAGGATTTCCTGCAGTGGTTTTTCTGTCCTGCCTTTTCTTCACAGCTCTTGCAGTCCTGGTTGCCTCACACATGACTGCACCCTTGCGTAATGATGCACGCCACGAATTTCGGTCTCTGGCTGCAGCCTTCCAGGTGTCATGATGAATTCCAAAAGCATTGAGTGAGATTTTCAGAGTGTCTTTAAAGCCTTTCCTCTGGCGGCCTTGGGAGCTTTTACCAAAACGCAGTTCGCTGTAAAAAAACTCGTTTAGGGAGCCTGTGATCTGGCGTGCGACTCAAGTGACCAGCCTAACGAATCTGATTCTTCATCAGTATAGTGTGGATACTGGGCATGGACGCTCTTTCTAGGACTTCAGTGTCTGGAATCTTGTCTTGCCATTTAATCTTCAGTAGCTTTCTTAGGCAGACTGTGTGGAAGTTGTTTAATTTCCTAGCGTGTCGCTGATAAACAGTCCAGGTTTTACAAGCATATAGCAGTGTGGATAATACAACTGCTTTGTAGACTTTTAGCTTTGTTTGCAGACTTATTCCAGTTCTGTCCCATACATTCTTGTACAGTCTGCCAAAGACGGTACTGGCCTTGGAGATTCTTGCATTCACTTCGTCATCAATTGTGGCAGCTTGTGACACAGTGCTGCCAAGATAGGTGAATTTGTCCACAACACTTAGTCTATGATCATTCACTTTGATATTCGGCACAGTGTGATTATTCCCTGGAGCTGGCTGGTACATCACTACAGTCTTCTCCAAGTTGATATTGAGCCCAAAGTTGGCACAGGCATGTGAGAAAGCTGAAACACTATGTTGCATGTCCGCCTCTGAGTTGGCGTATAGAGCTCAATCATCAGCAAACAGGAGCTCTCTGACGGTGTCGCTGTTAATTTTGGTTTTAGCTTTCAGCCTTCTGAGATTGAATAACTTTCCATCCATACGGTAGTTGATGTCTATTCCAATGTCGTCGTTCTCGAAGGCCCTCTTGGCATAATATCAACAAGAATCACACCTCCAATGTCCCAAAAGACAGTGACCATGACATTTCCAGTTGAAGATGTTGTCTCCGTATCTCCACTTACTGATTCTTTGATTTTCTGAAACCAGCGACTGACTGTACTCCTGTCGACTGCAAAAACTTCCATACACATCACATAGACGCTTATGAATGTTCACAACAGTTTCCTTCTCTGCAACGAGAAATTGTATCACAATTGGCTGCTTATAACGCAAGTTTCTAACATGCTCCATTTCAACGGTTTAGGCCAGGCATATTATTTAGCTGGTTGGGTTGCGATTTGGTGCACACAATCGACACATGCCATAATTGAAGTGTGCAAAATATCGCAATTTATTACCAGCAACATATGTTGAATGCCCCTAGATATCTTCACCACCCAGCAAGAGATGTCATGCTGCCCTATTTATCTTTATATTCACTACTCAGCAAGAGATGTAGAGCCGTCTAGCTATCTGTATCTTCACCATCCAGCAAGGGATGTAGAATTACTTAGCTGTCTTCATCTTCATCGCCCTACATGAAATCTAAAGCTGCCCTAACTATTTTCATCTTCATCGCCCAGAAAGAGATAGAACTGGCCTAGCTATCATCATTTAACACCCGGCAAGTGATTGAAAGGGGCTACTTCAGTCTTCATCTTTATCACAGAACTGCCCTAGTATGTCTAGCTATGTTCATCCTCACCAGAGAACTGCCCTAGTATGTCTAGCTATGTTCATCCTCACCAGAGAACTGCCCTAGTATGTCTAGCTATGTTCATCCTCACAAGAGAACTGCCCTAGTATGTCTAGCTATGTTCATCCTCACCAGAGAACTGCCCTAGTATGTCTAGCTATGTTCATCCTCACCAGAGAACTGCCCTAGTATGTCTAGCTATGTTCATCCTCACCAGAGAACTGCCCTAGTATGTCTAGCTATGTTCATCCTCACCAGAGAACTGCCCTAGTATGTCTAGCTATGTTCATCCTCACCAGAGAACTGCCCTAGTATGTCTAGCTATGTTCATCCTCACCAGAGAACTGCCCTAGTATGTCTAGCTATGTTCATCCTCACCAGAGAACTGCCCTAGTATGCCTAGCTATGTTCATCCTCACCAGAGAACTGCCCTAGTATGTCTAGCTATGTTCATCCTCACCAGAGAACTGCCCTAGTATGCCTAGCTATGTTCATCCTCACCAGAGAACTGCCCTAGTATGTCTAGCTATGTTCATCCTCACCAGAGAACTGCCCTAGTATGTCTAGCTATGTTCATCCTCACCAGAGAACTGCCCTAGTATGCCTAGCTATGTTCATCCTCACCAGAGAACTGCCCTAGTATGTCTAGCTATGTTCATCCTCACCAGAGAACTGCCCTAGTATGCCTAGCTATGTTCATCCTCACCAGAGAACTGCCCTAGTATGTCTAGCTATGTTCATCCTCACCAGAGAACTGCCCTAGTATGCCTAGCTATGTTCATCCTCACCAGAGAACTGCCCTAGTATGTCTAGCTATGTTCATCCTCACCAGAGAACTGCCCTAGTATGCCTAGCTATGTTCATCCTCACCAGAGAACTGCCCTAGTATGCCTAGCTATGTTCATCCTCACCAGAGAACTGCCCTAGTATGTCTAGCTATGTTCATCCTCACCAGAGAACTGCCCTAGTATGTCTAGCTATGTTCATCCTCACCAGAGAACTGCCCTAGTATGTCTAGCTATGTTAATCCTCACCAGAGAACTGCCCTAGTATGTCTAGCTATGTTCATCCTCACCAGAGAACTGCCCTAGTATGTCTAGCTATGTTCATCCTCACCAGAGAACTGCCCTAGTATGTCTAGCTATGTTCATCCTCACCAGAGAACTGCCCTAGTATGTCTGGCTATGTTCATCCTCACAAGAGAACTGCCCTAGTATGCCTAGCTATGTTCATCCTCACCAGAGAACTGCCCTAGTATGTCTAGCTATGTTCATCCTCACCAGAGAACTACCCTAGTATGTTTAGCTATGTTCATCCTCACCAGAGAACTGCCCTAGTATGTCTAGCTATGTTCATCCTCACCAGAGAACTGCCCTAGTATGTCTAGCTATGTTCATCCTCACCAGAGAACTGCCCTAGTATGTCTAGCAATATTCATCCTCACCAGAGAACTGCCCTAGTATGTCTAGCTATGTTCATCCTCACCAGAGAACTGCCCTAGTATGTCTAGCTATGTTCATCCTCACCAGAGAACTGCCCTAGTATGTCCAGCAATGTTCATCCTCACCAGAGAACTCCCCTAGCTATTTTCATCCTCACCAGAGAACTGCCCTAGTATGTCTAGCTATGTTCATCCTCACCAGAGAACTGCCCTAGTATGTCTAGCTATGTTCATCCTCACCAGAGAACTGCCCTAGTATGTCTAGCTATGTTCATCCTCACCAGAGAACTGCCCTAGTATGTCTAGCTATGTTCATCCTCACCAGAGAACTGCCCTAGTATGTCTAGCAATGTTCATCCTCACCAGAGAACTGCCCTAGCTATTTTTATCTTCATCATAGAAATGCCCTAGCAACCCCCATTCAACATCCAGGATTGCCTTAGCTATTTTATTCACCACCAACCAAGAGATTTCGAGCTGCCCTGGCACTCTCATTCGTCACCCAGCAAGCGATCAAGAACCTCCCGACTGTCTTCATTCACCACTCAACAAAAGATATAGAATTACCCTAGCTATCTTCATCTTCTTCACACAGCAAGAGATGTCGAGCTGCCCTAGCTAACGCAATTCATCACCAAGTCATAGATTAAAAGCTGTCCTAGCAACCCTCATTCGTCACCCAGCCATAGATCTAGAATTGCTCCAGCTATCCCCATTCGTCATCCAGCCATAGATGTAGAATTGCTCCCGCTATCCCCAGTCACCAACCAGCCATAGATCTAGAACTGCTTTAGTTATCCCCATTCACCACCCAGCCAGAAATCTAGAGTTCAGCATTGATTAGTAAGACAAATAAAATTGAGGAAAATGAAATATTTGTCGTCATCTAAACAGACATTTATGTCTGGAAAAGAAAAAAAAAATATGGAGGGAGGGTGTACGTATGAAGCGTATGAGATGAAGAACACAAAACAGATGGATTCAAAATGTGTTAGATAGTTTACACATGACAGTAGCAGAGCCAGGACATTTGGTACAAGTTTTAGAGAGA
>OY992877.1:181760082-181915868 GCA_963921405.1 Cepaea hortensis
CGCCTGGGTGATTGTGTGTGGGTGGGTGGGGATGTGTGTTTGTGTGTGGGATGTGTGGTTGGTGGGGGATGTATCTCATAACATGGTAATATGCATTATGTTTACAACATTAATTTGACAATGTTTTTTTCCTATGTGAATGTATTATGCACTATTGATGAACGAAAGATGAGTGATTGGAAGGGCCGAATGTAAGACGGGCCTGCGTGCCCAATTTGTTACCCTTTGAAAATAAAGTTCGTTCGTTCGTTTGTTTCGTTAGTTCGTTCTCTCTCTCTCTCTCTCTCTCTCTCTCTCTCTCTCTCTCTCTCTCTCTCTCTCTTTCTGTGTGTATGTCTTTTTCCTTGTTCCTCTCTTTTTCACACATACACACACATACAGAGACAGAGAGAGAGAGAGAGAGAGAGAGACAGAGAGAGACAGAGAGAAAGAGACAGAGGAGGGATGGAGATTAGAAACATCAGCAGCAACATATGTGCGGCTCCCTGCAGTGAATACTTCAGACATATTGTGAGAGTATCTTTGCTTTATTGACTACACAATAGATTTCGATAGAGCAAGACATGTCAACATGGTAGATATGCTTGCAGATCTAAAAATTGATGGGACAGACAATAGACTTATTAAAAAAACGCATATTGAAAACAACAGGCTGCCATAAGGATTCATAATGAAGTGGGACAATATCAGCCTATTAAGAGAGGTGTGAGGCAGGGATGTGTAATGTCTCCAGATCTTGTTTCCCTATACAGTGAACATATTTTCAGAAATGTAGAAGATATAAATGGAATCAGCTTTGGAGGACGAAACATCAATAACATTAGATATGCAGATGATACAGTCTTGATTGCAGACAATGAGCAGGATATGCAACAATTAGTAGATGCGGTTGTTACACACAGTGAACAACTGGGGTTAGAATTAAATTGTAAAAAGACACAGATTATGGTCGTCACTAGGAAGAACGAAATACCACAATGTAATATAGAAGTAAATGGGAATATTCTTAAACAAGTGAATCAGTACAATTATTTTGCAACAGTCTAACATCTAAGGGAGATGTCTTGAAGAGACTAGAACAAGAATCGCCATGGCGAAAGTAGCCTTTAGCAAGATGAAAAACATACTGACCAATAAAAAGATGTCCCATTGAAACGAGAAAAAGAATGTCGAGGTGCTACATTGAGCCTGTTCTTTTGTATGGGTGTGAAGCGTGGACAATCAGCAGTGAAGCTGAAAAAACATTTGATGGCTTCAGAAATGTGGTTTCTGAGGAGAATGCAAAGAATACTATGAAAAGACAGAAAACCCAACGACCAAGTACTACAGGAGACAAATGAAAATAGTAAATTGTTTAGAGAAATTAGACGTAGACAATCAAAATGTTTTGGACATGTTATGAGAAGAAATGAATTGGAAAACTTGGTGACAACTTGCAAGATCCAGGGGAACAAACCAAGGGGAAGACCGAGAAGTAAATACCTGGTTGGTATGGCCACATGGCATGGTCAAGACAGGAACAATGAGGTGATCCACGACTCTGGTGATCGAGTGAAATGGCGAGTCATGACCGCCCATGCTTTCGGGCATGGTATATGATTGATTGATTGATTGTGAGAGTGAAGCTCAATCAGCTGATGCCTTGTACTCACAACCAACAACTCTCTGGAAAAGACCTTGAGCCTGATGGACCGATTCTATCTAGGGATTACTCATCATCATCATTTGCCAAGCTAAGCATAATCGGTAATGGTTTGCCATCTCATTCGATCATTGGTCTTGCATCAGTTCTGTGTTCTTGACCCAGTCATGCCGTGTGGCCAATTCATCGCTTAGTTATATATTGGCCTTCCTCTTGATCTTTTCCCATCAATTTTGTCAGCTGTCACTAAGTTTTCAAGTTTATATTTATTTTCATAATGTGGCCAGAACAAAAATCTAAACTGTCTTGGTCTAATTTATTTAATCAATGTATAGTTTTCATTTGTTACCTTGAAGAATTGTCGCGTCTGTTTTTCTGTCCGTCATGATATTCTTTGCATTTCCTACAGGTTTCCACTGCCATGAGATGGTTTTCAACTTGCTTGCTTTTTGTCCATGTTTTACAAGCATACTCCAGGCACGTTGGTGTAGTCACTAGGAGGTTGTGCTGATATTGTCAGCTGAGAGCAGTCGGACGAAGGTCCGTCACTGGCATTCATCGCCAGCTAAATGAGGAAAAATCTGGCCACTTATTCCTCCATGCAATCAGGCCTACACTTCAATGGCAAATGTTGACAAGTGTTGTCCAAATGGGTATGAAAAAGTATTTAGGTTTCTCACCCACTATTCTACTCTCACCTGCAGTCCAGTGGTCATTGGTTTGAATCCGCCTCGTGGTAGATGTTTAATTAATGTACTTGGACTCCGAGGTCGACCCAGATTAAAATGGGTACCAGGAAATGTCTTGGGAAGTAAAGATAGCCAATGTGATAGTGACCATATCAACCACCGGGGGCCAGTTGACCTAAACAAATACAAGTCTAACACTATATGCCACATGCACCTTAACATGTGTAGAAAGGTCCTTTCTTTTATACTCTACTTGCTATAAGTCCACTGGTACTTTGGTGAAGGGGTTAGTGACGCGATTAGTAATCCCTTATACCGCATTTTAAACACAGCTTCGGGCGATTTGGCAGCAGATCGTCTTGCCTTGGTGTTCATACCATGATATGAGTGTCGGTCGTTCGGAAAGCAATGGCAAAATACTTAACATAAACTTGCCAAAATATCACAAACAGCCCCACAATGCTGGAGTTGAATGCGATGTCCTGTAAAGGATATGCAACAACTGAAAGCCCAGTGCACCTTAACGTGTGTAAAATGATCCTTGACATTTTTGTTATTACTCACTATTTTAGCAGAATTCATTCATACTATGCATTCATGCATACTGATATCCAAATCTTTAAGAAAAGCACCCAGAACTCATTCTTGTAATACAGTACCAGTTAACATCAGAACAATAACCAGAAACCACACCAGCGGTGTGCATGAAGAAAACCCCGGCACCGAGTTCCCATAGTGCTTCAGCAATGTGGCTGCTCTGTCTAGACTCCCATTGTTGGGTGCAGGTTTAATGTCTAGCAGGTAACAAATCAAGGGATAAATGTCCACAGACTTTATAGAACTGACAGTCTTTCCAGATTTGAAGGCCGGACCTCTGGCAATGAAGATTGGCTTCATTGTTTGTATGTCGTTGTCATATCCATGGTTGCCCTTTCGTCCGTACATCTTTGTATCGTACAACGTGACATTCTGGGTAGAAATGTAAAAAAACAAACAAACAAATTACTAATCATATTATCATAGCGTGAACAAAGAAAAACGCGTTTCGTATACTGTATACAAAGAACAATAAACACCTGCTCAAATATAGTGAGACATTAACAATTAGGCAGTTCCAGCTGTTTTATGCAGACAGAAAGCGTTCATGTGAAGTTAAAAATTACTGCAGTGATAACCGATGCTCCACATTCGAACAATACGCTGCAGTGTGCACCTGACGAGATGCAGCCAAATATGCCAGGCCATACATCGGGCAATATATTGTTTATGGCTCCTGTGTTTAAATTCACTAAAGAAATACATAGTTTTGAATCATATTATTAAAAAGAAAAACAATTGACTGTAATGTTTTCAAAACAATTTGGAGTTATTGTGAATGGAAATGATTACTTATTTTAGCAAGCGGATTAAGATAGCTTCAAATAAATGTTATAGGTCGTACTGTAATCTGATGTTTGAAAAAAAAAAAAGAAGTAAAATTTGTAGCAACAACAGTTCAGCACTTTTACAGATTGGCCTGTAGAATGTTGCATTCACTTGTCTTGTAGTAGAAGATCCAATGTTCTCCATTTGTAATATTTGAGTAAAAATAAATGTAATAGACTGCAACCGTATTCCAGAAAAGAGACTGCAGAACGTTCTTCAAAACAAACAGGAAAGTTATCCCGGTCATAAATGCATGAAGAAGTCAAATCTGTCGGCAGAAAGTTGCAAATATCACTTCTTTGCTGTAACCTGACACAGCACAGTTACATCCGTAAAAAAAAAAATGAAATTGGTGAACAAAGACGAGAAAGATACAAGAAAGAATGCCACAGAAGTCATCCCCATAAGCATGCTGAGACGTCTTTGGCTGTGGTTTCAGGCAACAAACAACTGAAGTGATGAGTCTAAGCTCCCAAAGATTTCTAATGAAATGATGCATTTGATAATTCTAAAGCAGGGGGTCTATTTTTCAATGCTGGATTCAGAGTTCTGCAGTATATATATATATATATATATATATATATATATATATATATATATATATATATATATATATATATATATATATATATATATATTTCGAGATAATCCTGCAGCAGATACTTTTGACGGATGTAACATTCTACAGATTTCACATATTCGTTGTAACAAAATGAGGTGAGGTGATTAGTTTTCTTTCTGTTCACCTTTTCATTCTCCTACTTAGAGGGAATCAAGCACTAATGTTGCAACTTTGCGTATCAAAGCAACGCAACAAAAAAAAGCTTTGGCACTGCACCCATACAAATCAAACTTCTAGTTGTATAAACGATTTCCTCAAAATAGTACAAATTATATCAATAATATATAACTAAAGTGTTCTTTAAGAATGTTGGCTGAAAAGTACCTGAAAGAAGTTAAGAAAATACGTGTAATATCATTCTGGCACATTCAATCACAATGAATTTGTTAATTCTCATTTACGTAAATAAATTTGAATAACGAAGACACAAACAATAGTTTGCACGATTTATTGCCTGGCATATTTCGCGCAACTCGTCAGGTACATACTGCAGAATTCACACAACATAAAGTAAAATAACTAGATAAATCCTTCAAGCTGAAATATACACATGTTCGGACAGTAATGTCAATTGTCAACTACGGTAATTTTACCACCATACAATGTGGCCGAACAATCCAGGTATTTACTTCTCTGTCCTCCCCTCGTTCTCTTCCCCCTCGATCTTGGCATTTGTCACCAAGTTCTCCAATTTATTTCTCCACATAACGTAACCAAAAAACTGTGTCTGTCTACATTTAATTAATCTAATCAAATTACGGTTTTCATTTGTTTCTTGTAGGCCTTGGTCATTGATTTTTCTGTCTGTCCATGGTATTCTTTGCATTCTCCTCAGAAACTACATTTCCACAGCCATCAGATGTTTTCAGCATGTCTGCTCATTGTCCACGTTTCACACCCATACAAAAGCACAGGCTCTATGTAGCACCTCAACACTCTTTTTCTCGTTGCAAATGACATCTTTTTATTGGTCAGTATGTTTTTCATGCCGCTTTGCCATGGCGATTCTTGTTCTAATCTCTTTAAGGCATCTCCAATAAGATGTTATGACTGTTCCGAGATAATTGTAACGATTCATTTGTTTAAGAATATTCCCATTTACTTGTACGAGTATATTACATTGGGGTATTTCCTTCTTCCTAGTGACGACCATAATCTGTGTTTTCTTACAATTTAATTCTAACCGAAATTGGTCACTGTGTGTAACAACCGCATCAACCAAATGTTGCAGATCCTGCTCATTGTCTGCAATCAATACTGTCTCCTCCACATATCTAATATTATTGATGTTATGTCCCCCAATGATGATTCCTTTCATATCGTCAACATTTCTGAAAATACTTTCACTGTGCAGGGAAAAAGATCTGGAGACATTACACATCCCTGTCTCACACCTCTCTTAATAGACTGATATTGACCTACTTCATTATCAATCTTTATGGCAGCTTGTTGTTTCCAATATATGTTTTCTATGAATCTAAGCTCTTTCCCATCAATTTGCAGATCTGCAAGCATCTCCATCATGTTGACATGTCTTACTTGATCAAAAACCTTTGTGTAGTCGTTAAAGCAAAGATGTAAGACCGTGTTTACTTCTATAGAACGTTCAATTAATGTTCTCAGCATATACACAACATTTACTGTACCCTTTCCTTCTACAAACCCACATTGTCTTCTCCCATTTCGGGTTGTATTTTCTTCCTAACTCTTTGCATGATAATTCTTAGCAAAATCTTTGTGATGTGGCTCATTATACTAATTGTTCAATATTTATCACATTCAAAGGCTCCTGATTTCTTAGGGATTGCAATAAATATAGAATTACATAATTCAGGAGGTATATCTCCAGTATCATGTATTGTGTTCAGCAGTCTGGTGACTTGATCTATTCCATATTCTTCTAGGGCAGTGGTCATTTCTGTTGAGATGTTGTCTGGACCCGGGGTTTTTCCAGATTTCATATGGTTAAGAGCATTCTGAACTTCTATCTTCAGAATTGATGGTCCGTCATTGTTACTCCGAATATCATAATGTTCTTCTCTTGTATCATCATAAAAGTTTTTCACATAATATGATCATGTGTGTAAAATCTCATATTTTTGTAAATTATGATTTTACCATCTTTTGTTTATGTAGGTGTTCTTTTATTAGTAAGCACATGAATTCTTTTATGCATTAATTTCGTATTTACTGTTGTGTTGTGTTTCAATTTCTATGCAATTATTTTCAAGCCATGCTTCGTTTGCGTATTTACATAATTTTCAGACTTTTCTGTGAATTTCTTCATATTTGTCAGGATTAGTTTTGCTGTGTCGTCTTGTTTACATTAATCTTAAAATTTCTTCAGTAATCCATTTCTTACGACCTACTTTCTTTAATTTTGGGATAGTTGTTTTTGCAGCAAAATTGATTGAATTCTTCAGGATTTTCCATTGATCATCCACATCTCGAAGTAAGATCTCTAGATCAGACAATACATCAATTCAATCCTTTACTTCAATGTTAAAATTGCATTGTATTTCTTTGTTATTTTTTAACACACACTGATGATATTTAGTGTTTCCTGGTGTATATTTGACTTTCTTTAATTTGCCCTTCTATGTGCCTATAATCAATCTGTGATTAATGTAACAGTCTGCATTTGGAACTGTATTTTGCGACTGTTAACGCATTTCGAAACCTTCTGTTAATCAGGATGTAATCTATCTGGTTTCTAATCCTGCTGTTAGGACTTCTCCATGTCCACAGTCTTCTGTGATGTTGCTTAAACCAGGTGTTTCCAACAATCAATTAATGTTCTTTTGCCCATTCTACAAGTCTGTATCCGCTCTCGTTTCGTTCTCCTAAACCATGATTACCTTCTTATACATGATACAGCACGCTATATAACACTAACTGGGATTAGACCTGGGTGGGTCATATATCAACCTCGGGTTTTATATCATTCATTGCCAACATATTCCATTTCTTTACCCAAAGAGAAAACTATATCTTAATCTTAATGTCAGTCTGCATAATATTTATCAGACAACATGTAGAGCCACACAAACAGGTTTAATGTGGGATAAAACCCGGGTCAATGAAGTCTTTCTGGTGACTGCCGAATCCATCTACGATGAACTGTAGTTTTCGTGGAGGACTTCTGTGTTGACATTCTTACGCGGCATTATGTACAGTGTACCTGTGCGGGCTGTTGGTTTGCCGAGGCTCCTGTCTGTTCAACTTTTCCCATAGAGTAGTGGGTAGAGCATTTTGTGTGATATTCACTGGCACAGGATCGGAGCATAATGGGGGACGACCCGTTGCCGTGAAGTTGGAACCGCGACTAACTAGCTAACTAACTAACTTACTAACCAACCAACCAACCAACCAACCAACCAACCAACTAACCAACTAACTAACTAACTAACTAACTAACTAACTAACTAACTAACTAACTAACTAACTAACTAACTAACTAACTAACTAACTAACTAACTAACGAACTAACTAAACAACTAACTATCTAACTAACTCAGCCACTCAGCCACTCAATCACTCAGATACTCACTCACTCAATCAATCACTCACTCACTCACTCACTCACTCACTCACTCACTCACTCACTCACTCACTCACTCACTCACTCACTCACTCACTCACTTACTCACTCACTCACTCACTCACTCACTCACTCACTCACTCACTCACTAGCAAGTTTAAACTCTGAAACAACGCACACTGCAATATGGTTACATGTCAGTATCAACTGGAGCAAGGAAAAAGAAACCTGGAACGTCACAACGAAAACAAATGAGTTGGAAAGATAACATGCAGAATTAGCAAAATTGGGGGTGGGGCTGAAATAGAACACAGCTGGGCGAGGGGGGAGTAATAAAAAGACAGAACCCGACTGAATGGCACCTTGTCATACTGACAGACGATGGTTTGTAAAATGTAGTTATTCCTCTCCATTGTACAAAGCCTTGGTTGAATGTAGAGATCGTGCATTGCCCATATAACATGATCCCTCTTTCGGCCTGCCTAGTTTACTCCAGAGAAAAGGTAACGCCAATACGCCTGAAACAAGATAAGCTGCAGAACCTGCCGGATCATCAAAACAATGCTCTAACTGTCTGCCTGTCGGAGCTTCCATCCTACACCAGTTGCCGACCTAGGCTTAGGGCTTGGTCTGCCAGCCATGACATTCATCTTTAGCTAGCATTTGCTCTCAATAGGGTAAGGCTTGTATCCTCCCAATTGTTCACCACCTTCCGCAGCCGTTGGCACAATGTGGGTTTGTGTCGGGTTTGGTGAGCGCCGCCCAACATTCGGTGCTAACAGAAAGCAGATAGTACCGTCTACTGTTATAGGTAAATGGACATAATATGACCAAAATTATTGAGCTTACATCTGTGATAGTCCAGCCTTCATCAGCGATTGCAAACAACGGCATAACTCTTCTGTTGTTCTTTAAATGGAAGCGTTCAGGTATGTTCTCTTTCAGCATAACCTGCATATGTTGGATTCCCGACAGAGATTGCAGAAGTTGGTTGTCCATTCCTGGCTGGGGACGGATTTGAGCTGTTGACCCTTGATCAACCAACGAATGAAGAAGTGTCCGGTTTACGTAATTTGAGAGATCGATGAGCTGGAGGAAAAATACAGTTTAGGAAACATATTTTCAGATTAAATTACCCACAATCTAATAAAATGTGTTTGTTGCAGCTATCTCACATGCATCTGGTTATAATGTGCCCATGATGATCAGTCTCGCTACGTCTGTTAAATGGCTTATTGCCAGGCTTGGCCATGGGAAGCCAATGGGAATAGAGGGGATTTTCAGAATAGTATAGGGATGGGAGGGGACGGGATAGGACAGGTATAAATTACCATTGGATGGGACAGAAAAACATGTCCCATTGACAAGCACCACGCAATGTAAACTATGTCCCATGGACAACCTTGCTTATTGTTATGGTGAGACCTAAAACATTGTGGAGAGGAACAGAATGTATACATCCCTGATGAGACTAGCGATAGATTTATTGACTTCTTATTCTTCTTCTTCTTCTGCCCTTCTCTTTCCAGGGGAGTGCGTCACACCGAGCTATGCACCTCAAAGGTCAGCGTGTCAAATTTAGCATGCATTTCTGTAAGGTTTGCTTCTTCTAGACAAAATTCCATCCAAGGTAAGGGGCCCTATCTATCCGTGGGTTTCCTAACAATTCTGCCAGGGCAGCGTCCTTACGGCTTACTCTTTGCAATTTCCAAACGCCGAGGGATATTTTTATGTGTACACGGACCTCTCGTTTCTTGCCTTTATCCGAGAAGGTTGTGCATCTGATCACACTACCCAAGATGTCAGGGGAGCGAGTGATATTAGGTTATTGGGAAAACGCCCGGCCCTATGCTGGGATCGACCCTGCATCTTCTGAGTCTGAGGAAGACACCGCAATCTCTCAGCCACGTTTCCCCCAAATGCTTGATTTGTCTCTAAATCCGCCCCCCCCTCCCTTTTTTCGCATTGTGAAACTACCTATTTGTACTCCGTCCCCCGTTAGAACACCTAGGTGAAACTCACCCCTGTGCATTAACTCCGCATGGCCAACGAGAATCCAAATGTGTGACTGTATTATATATACTTTGTTATTGGTATGTTGTCTAATAAAATGCTGTCAGAGTAAAAACTGTACAGCGCTGGAAAAGATTGAAACGTGTGTTATGACATAATCATGCATGCTATAAATGTTCCTTTGAAATGTACGTGCACATTGTTCCTACACGTTTTTCGGGCTTACCTGAGAAGATAGACATGCGACCCACAACTGCGGAATAGCAGAGGACTAAAACATTCCTTTCTTATTTTCTTCTTCTTCTTCTTTCGTTCGCTCTTTCTTATTTTCGACAGGTGATGTGTTCGTGGGCCTTTAGGGCTCTGGTCAGAGGGAGAATTGTGAAGCCAGGCTGTTGTGACCTCACCATGATAACAAGTACCCTGACCATGCAGGTCATGGCTGTGACTTGAGCAATAGCTTGGATGGTTCACCCAGGCTTGCTTTCTCAGTGACTAAATGAGTATGTATGCCCTGGAAGATCCAGATGGGCTGGGCTGGTAGACAGTGGGCGGAATATTTGAAAAGGTCAAGCCTGATAAAAATAAGGTTTCTTTTGTGTGTGTGTGGCAGGACACGCGGGCGTAAGAGGAAACGAGCAAGCTGATAGGCTGGCGGGTCGCGCTATTGTAGAAAGTGGAATAGCAAAGGACAGCAGCCTTCTCTTAGCTAATCTGCCCTTTACTATTGACAGAAGCGACATGACGGCACTGAGGACATGCCCACAAGTGCTCCGTCTTCGTTAGCAGATAACGAAGTGCTAACTACCCACGTCTCTGGTTGAATATACATGAGCAGGACAACTAAATATACAACCTCCTATACGGTGGTGAACTAACCTTCAAACAATATAAGCAAACACTAAGCATTAACAATGTTAATAACAATAATACCAAAGTACATCATCATCATCAAGTGTCTTTCCGGCTGATGTGGGCGACCATGATTCTACACATATTGCACATTATGGTAGTCCAATGAATTCTCAGCATTCTTCTATAAAATCACATCTCCAAAGCTTATACGACTTTGTTTTCGCCTGTTTCCTAACTTCAAAACAATGTTTCCTCGTAGTGAATTTGAATAACGAAGACACAAACAATAGATTGCACAATTTATTGCCTGGCATATTTCGCTGCATCTCGTCAGGTAAATACTGAAGAATTCACACAACATAAAGTGAAATAACTAGATAAATACTTTAAGATGAAATATACACATGTTCGCACAGTAATGTCAACTGTCTATAGCGGTAATTTTAAACTGACTAACATGTCTTTCTGTTTGCACAAAACTGGCTTGTGTAGAATAATCGTTATTGCTTCTGTAAACTTTAAACAACGAGTATTTTGTGTGTTAAACAACACGCGAAAGGCCCTGTCTCTAAACATCACATAACCGCTTTCCAGCATATGCCTAGAAATTGATGAAGCGGGAAGATTTCAGTTGATCGGCCCCACTAGGCTCCCATCGCCTGTGTGTAGTATCTTGTCGATCCACTGATGTATGTGTTCAGCAACTCTTTTGTTCAAGTGCCGCTCTGCTCTGCCGATATAGGTAGACTGGCACCTACATGTGAACTGATAAATACAATTGTTTTTGGCGTACAGAGGAGCAGACTCTTTTACTGCTGGAACAGGAATCGGTGTGGTTCTGTACCTAATGACTGGAGTTGAAGCACAGAATGTTAGACCTACTGCTGTAATGAGCCGGTCTTGTAGACGTTGCATTACGTCATCGCCTCGAAAGGTTAGCTGGATGAATACCTTGAGTTTAGGGACTATAGTTTCGTCTGGTTTTGGTTTGGGCTGTTGGCAGTGGCGCTTTATAATTGTCCTGGATTCGGAGCCGTATGTTAAAACTGGTTCTATGTAACATGCACGAACTCTTTTTCTAACTTCAAATTACAAGGCCTTTATTTGCATCAAATGTATTTTATTTGATAGATGTTTGCTTGTCCTATTCTGTCCTTTATCTCTGTGTTGCATCTTTTATCTGATGTTGTCTATGTACCTAGATATCTGAATTTTTGCACTTGCCCTAAATTAACGTCATTTAATTTAATTGCACATTTAGGCACAATCTATTTCTTTGATATCACCGTGACTTATGTCTTTTTATTATTAAAGACAAGGCTCACTTTTTTTTCCCACTTGCTACAACCGCTGTGCCGGTCTCTCTGGCCGTGGGGTTACAACACTTTCTCCGTAATCCCGTTTACCACTCAGAGTCTCGTAGCGGGCGAGAACTGGGAGCGGTTCGACCTCCGCTGGTGATGTCGGGATAACTGAGCCGGCCGCTCAGAAAGCAATGGCAAACTACTGAGCGTAATCTTGCCAAGAATTCAACAGACAGCTGAAAGATGCTGCTGTTGACAGCGATGTCTTGTAAAGGACAAGCGAATTAAAAAACAAAACAAAACAACAACAACAACCGCTGTAGTTCCTTCAGACGTGTTGTATCAAGACGGTGTCATTAGCATAACTTAAGTTATTTATATTATGTCCATCCACCAGGATCACTGGCATATTTTCTGTAGATCTCATGATATGGTCACTGTACAACGAGAACAAATCAGGTGACATGACACCAACTTGTCTGACGCCCTTCTTCATACAGATCACCAAACCTTACTCAAGACGACTACCACGTTATGGACAGACCAGAACAGGTCATTCTTCTGCGCCTCAGGACACAATAGATTACGCAACCACATGTATACAAAATTCAAGATTGGTGACTCAGCCATGTGCACATGTGGTTTGGCGTCGCAGACAGCAGAGCACATACTCCAGGATTGCCCAAACTACAACATATCCAGGCGAACCTTCTGGCCTAGAGAGACAACAGTGGAAGATAAACTCTATGGACCGCTGAATGAACTAAAAAAGACTGTTAGATTCATACAAGAGACAACATTGCAGTTATAAACATATTTCAGGCGAACGAAAGAAGAAGAAGATACACTGAAATTTTATTAAAGGCTGTTGATTCTCCTGACTGCTGTTTGCTGTGAATATATATTCTTTATTATTCACAAATTTTTGCCGCCAATGTTTAGTTACTTTAGTAATTTTATGATTCCCTCATGTTTCACATTGTCAAATGCAATTGTGCAGTATATGAAGCGTAAGTACAGATCTATTTTTACTTCTATAGCTCTTTCTAATAGTGTGCTGGGAATATATATAGATAGCACTGTTTGTGTTTTTTCTTCTGTACCATAGTAAACATAATTTTGTTTACACAATTTAAAGTGTACACATTATTGTCTATTACATTGTCCAATTTCAAACTCTTGCGTCCGAGATCTCTGTGACTATGTGTAACTAAGTTGCAGAAAATAGCAAAAGATAGGATGGCTTGTAGTGAGTTGGTTGGGGGACAAACCAACTCACTACAAGCCATCCTATCTTGGGTTTGGGGGGGGGGGTCTATCCCCCAATGGGAGATAAAGGAAAACAGAAAGAAGAAGAAAGTGTGTAGGTAATCAGCAAGCAGATACTGATATAGGGTTGTGAAATGATAAGTCTTTGCGCAATAGGTCATAAAATAAGGTGAGTGTAACCTTCCTTGCCACTTTTCCAGCCCCAAACGAATTAAAGGTACTAATTCTGTAGGAGTGAGTCAGCCTTAGAAACGCACTCAGAGTTGAGCTGAGTCAAGAATCGGCATCACAGAATTCGGGACATGTCCATACGTGTCCTCCGCCACATCTGCATCAGCCAGCGGACAGTAGCGGTTTGATTATGTGTCCGTTTGGTTTTTCTTCTGAGTTTTGAGAGTCGGCCATATTCTCTGGTCACTCCCTGCAGCACCATTCTTCCAAGCATTTCTTCTGCAGTTATCAGTTATCAGTTATCAGTTGGGGTATCTTCATTGCACCCCGGACAGGTCCATAGGTGCTCAGACCCTCCCCCCAGCATATGCATCAGCGTCCGGTGGCTAATAGTACCAGTTCTGTGTTGGTTGACGACGCACCTCGTTTTCCCAATGTACCTCTCGCGTCTGGCAGTGCCGATTCTTACACCCAAGTGTCACGGAAAAACTGCAGTTTAGTGATTCCTTGATAACTTACATATTAAAATACAAGGAAGGAGAAGGGTTAACAATCGTGTACTTCATTCTGAGAGGAGGACGAATAAAAGATCATTGACCGACAAATATGAAAATAGGAAACAAGTGTTCACAAAGTTCATTGCTTGACGATCTGACGGACACGGAGAAACGGGACGATCGCGCTGGGGACACACGACCGGAGAAAACGATCAACGAGTGAAGTTGCTTTGAAGTATTCGCGTACGGGGAAATTCAGGGAACAGCGTAACAACGGAGGACACGAACAACTAACCACTACGTGATTTCTCCGCTGTTTGACGGGCAGGATACGGCAAAATTGATTGTAGATCAAACAATCACCGGGGGATTGGACACTTGTTATAAATAAGTAGCAACTAGGATTGCTAGTTAGTGTGTGGTCCAAACTGGGCTGAATGAGATATGCTCCTGAGGGGGGAAAGAAAGACACGTCCCTAATGGGTTAAAGAAGAGGGGATATTAGTGTGTTATTCGCTAGTGTATTTCGATTCCAGGAACATAAGTGCATATATATAAGGTAACACTAATATTAGAGTAATATTAGCATAGGGAAATATGTGGTTGTGCGTAGAGTTTACTGTTGCTTTCTATTTAGTGAATAGTTTATACTTTAGTGAATTCTGCTGTTTATGTCAGAGTATTCTTTCGGAGGCTGTTTCATTACGGCTGGAGAAAGACAATCACATAGACAGTGATATGAGGCAGACTTAAATCACCGGATTTAATGTTTATTACCCAGGTTCTACTACACAGCCTGACCTATCAAAGAAGATAAACCAGTACATCTCTTGTACCGAGAAAGCAGTGTTGATAATACAGGAAAGACCTTTTAATTTAATCAGGCACTTCACAGGTGCAGTGAAAGTATGTCACTATAGCAAATGCAAAGTGGGTGACTTAACGAATGTCAAAAAAAAAAAAAAAGGTTTTGGTGAACCTTAGAGAAGGAACTTTATTCAAGCATAGAAAATAGGATAAAATATTGTCATTGAGTACTCACCTAAACGAAACAGGGAAGAACCCTAGACCAGTGTACCTATATTCAGAAAACGTTAAATAACTGTGGACAGGTGTGAGGTGTTTTCACTGATGGATTATAACAACATAAAACAGAAAACTCTGTCTACGGAAAGGACTTACCGTGATCACATTACTGTACGGTGTTACTGTGGTGAACAATTGTTTGTTTTTTCAAGAATTGGATTAAGTCAAGACTCAAGCTGAACGGATCATACCGGGTGAGAACGTTCTAATTCTGTGTTTGATGTCTGATGTTTTGGCCTTTTGAATATGCCGGAGAAGATTACGAAGACTAACATCTAAAAGTCCTATCTTGCAGTCACCTTAGCAGACACTACCAACTACAGATACACATTCAATACATACAACTGACATAGATTTAAACAATAAACAGGTTATTCATTGTTGGAGGAAACTGTTGTCAGGGTATGTTATGAAGGAGAGAGAGAGTGAAAGAAATAGATATATGGAAGGGAAGACAGAAGGGAGGAGTGTAGACATAAGTCAGTCAATAATCCCAACAGGGAATAAAGTTGAAGATGTGCTTGTTGATTCCACAGTCCTCCCGGGTAAACAAGTGACACCAAGTCTTTCATCCTGGACAGCGATGTGGATTCACTGACGTCAAAGTCCTCTGTTCTCGCCATATCTTTAAGGGCGTTAATAACATCGGCCCGATCCATGGGTTGGCCATCTACAGGGGTCCAGAGCCAGCCAGTTTATCAGCTCGTTCATTTCCCTCGACTCCCGCATGTCGCGGGACGAAGATGAAGGTGACTTTACGGACAACAGACTTCCACAGCGACTCAGTCCACTGTCTACGTACAGATCCAGCTTCGACCTTCTGAATCATGTTCATTGAGTCACTTAGTACACACACGTTGGTATAATGCTCCAGCCATATGAAAGCCTGTGTAACTGCCATCACCTCCATCGTCATGCTGCTCGTGGTCATAGAGTGGGTACCACTGGATTCTTGAACGGTTCGGCCTGCTGAACGGGCTGTAAATGCCCACGCACTTATCTGCTGCTTTACGACAGATCCATCTGTATAGATGAGCACTTCGGGGCTATCTGAGTGTTCATAGATGAGCGCGTTGACCTCTGCATTGACAGCGGCAGGGTTCTGCTCTCTGCACCGTCTGTCGAGTGTGATGATGCAGGAGAAAGTGCGCTTAAAAGCTGGAGGCACCGGCACCCATTCCTTGCCGGGGGTGATACTGGTAAGACTGCAGACCTGTCTGACGACATCTTCCGCCAGACCCATCCATGATTTGCCTCTCTTTAGCCTGTCACCCTTTTCTCTGAATATAGCGTCATGCAGAGGGTGCTGCTCATCTGCACTTATTTTTAAGTATGCACGAGCTCTCCAGATCTTGATCCTGTGTTCCATTGTCGGGAAGTCAAGGAATTATCACATTGCTACACAGCTGGTGTCTCTCGTGCAGCCCAAAATGATGCGCATGGCTTTGTTTTGTACCTTTTCAAGTCTTCCAATCTGTGTAGGGCTGACAGTGAGGATGGCCAGGGCATTCTCGATGCGTGAAAGCACCAGTCCTTGGAACAGAAGTATTAGCAGTCTTTGCTCGATATTGGCAGTCGCCATGACTCTCATTACTGACAAACCTTTTCGAGCTTTCGTTATGACATAATCGACATGATCTCTGAAGGACAGGCTACGATCAAGCCTCACGCCAAGATATGTCATTGACTGGGTTCTACTAAAAATTCTCCCATCCATTCTTACCGCCGGCAGGTCTGTGTTCACAATATTGTTGTTTAGGGAGAACCATGCAACCGATGCCTTTGCAGAGTTGACAAGGACGCCGGCGTCAGCACACAATGAGGAAATTCGATCTAGTTCGCCCTGCATATCATTAGTAACCGCCTGTCTATCTCGACCCTGTCGATACACAAGAATGTCGTCAGCAAATGACAGAGTCCTACCCTTCCCGTCCAACTGTTGTTCAGTGATCGGCACCGTATACACATTGAATAGTACTTGTGACAGTGGTGAACCCTGCGGCAATCCTGGACATATCGTCGGCTCAGAAGACCAACTCCCGCATCTTGGCACCACCTTCCTTTGGAGCAGAACTGCAGCTATCCATCGTACAAGGTGAGGGTGCACTTTCAGTCTGAGGAGGGTTTGCATCAAGTGCTCAAAGGATATTGTATGCGTCCTCTAAATCTATGGCGGCCGCACATGTCTCTTCTCTAACCTGAAATCCTTCGTAAACATCTTGAGCAAAGACTGCCGCATTCAGCCATGACTCTTTGTTTCGTCTGTATCCTCCAAGTGTGGGCGGGAAGCAGCCGAGTTGTTCCAAGTCACAAGCAAGTCTGTGTGCTACAATTTTCTCCAGTAGCTTGCCAGCAGTGTTCTGCATCGTAATGATTCTGTAGCCGCTTATCTTGGAATGGTCTTTGTTCGGTTTTGGCAGCGGCAGCAAGAAGCTGTGTAGCCATTCCTCTTTGATCTGACCCCTCTGGATGCTGGTGTTGGATTCTCTGGCCAGTTCTTCCATGTCATCATCTGACATTACCAGTAGGTACCCATATCGGATGCCGTCTGGGCCTGGGGCGGTGTTAGGTGATTTCTTGAGCATCGCACGTATTGTCTCAGCTGTGATTATGCACTCTTCGTCTGTCCCGACCCCTCGCACAACTGAGTGAGTGTCGTTGTGGTCCTCTGTCTGGCGGGCTCGTCTTTCTGGTCAGTCTGCTCTATGTAGCGCGCAAGAAAGGCCTTACCTTTATCCGCATCCGACTTTTTCCATGTGAGGTCTGTGCCTTGAAAGTCTGGAAAACCCCTACGTTGTGCAGCGCCGTTCATGCTCTTATGGAGGCGCCAGAATGTCGTAAGAGATCGCTCGGAGCACACCTTCCTGCAGAACTCGTCCCATTTCTTGGCCTTGGCCTGTTTGGCGCAGGATTTGAATAAAGTCATAGTCCCATGGACCTCAGTCTTCAGGTCCGCCAACTCAACCTGTGGTATGTTAGCCTTTCTGGCTTTTTGCCAGTCTTTGACAGCCTGCCTCTTTCCCAGCCATGGCTTCTCGACCTCGCCATTTCTTCTGCAGTATACATGTGATTCCAAATGGCCCCGACTACATCTGCCTTATCATGAACCATTACCCCACCAAGAGGTGCAGACCCAGCCATTATGTCCACCTGCTCGTTTCCCATCACACCAGCATGTCCTGGGGGAAAATTCCAACAGATGCTCTCTATGTTTGATTGCTGAATGGAAGCCTGTAATTCTTCCCGAAGTATTCCTGTCTTCACCTTTCTCATCATATTGATTGTTTGGTTGTTTCGGGATTTGAAATTTAAATATTGAGCACAACCCACTACTGGCAACGGTGATCGCATCCCGGTATGAAACTAAGGCCTATCCACGTCAATATGGAAGCACTATACTCGAGTTACGCTCTCGTTTGAGCTCGTCAGTAGTACATATGTATGATATATATGTACCACTGACGAGCTCAAACGAGAGCGGAACTCGAGTATAGTGCTTCCATATTGACGTGGATAGGCCTTAGTTTCATACCGGGATGCGATCAGCGTTGCCAGTAGTGGGTTGTGCTCAATATTTAAATTTCTCATCATACTTTGTGAATCCGTTACAAGCATGACATGCGTGTGCGTTTTGTCTTCCAGCCAACGGAAAGCCACCGTGACTGCCGTACTCATAGATGTAGTAATCCTACCACTGTTGCACACACACATATAACACAAATGCACTGTGTGTGTTTGTGACTCATACTCATTGATATGTTGTTCTCGCACATAAGTTGTCATAGTTAAGTCTACATCAGTGGTTCGCAAACATTTTTGAATCGGCGCATTTTTTCCTATTTTGTCACATCCATGTCCCCCCTCCCCCCACTCACAGAGAGAGAGAGAGAGAGAGAGAGAGAGAGAGAGAGAGAGCGAGCGAGCGAGCGAGAGAGAGAGAGAGAGAGAGAGAGAGAGAGAGAGAGAGAGAGAGAGAGAGAGAGAGAGGAAGAGCTCTTAGTATCAAGTCTGCAAAACATTACGGGGTTCATTTTCCTCCATGACTCTGTTGACATCACCCATGGGGCAGTACCGCTCACTTCCGGAACACCTCACCTACCGTGTTTCCCAGAAAATAAGACCAGGTCTTATATTAATTTTAGCTTAGACATGTACTAGGGCTTATTTTTTATGGATATCTTATGTGTGATAATGTGTCTTATATATCAATCAATCAATCAATCAATCAATCAATCAATCATGTGCCATGCCGGAAAGCGTGGGCGGTCATGACTCGCCATTTCACTCGATCACCAGTGTCGTGGATCAGCTCAGTGTTCCTGTCTCGTCCATGCCATGTGGCCAAGCCATCCAGGTATTTTCCTCTCGGTCTTCCTCTTGGTCTGTTCCCTTCAATCTTGCCAGTTGTCACTAAGTTCTCCAATCCATTTCTTCTCATAACATGTCCAAAAAATTTTGACTGTCTACGTCTAATTTCTCTAATCAGTTTACGATGTTCATTTGTCTCCTGTAGTACTTGGTCATTGGTTTTCTGTCTGTCCATGGTATTCTTTGCATTTTCCTCAGAAACCACATTTCTGCAGCCACCAGATGCTTTTCAGCTTGACTGCTCATTGTCCAAGTTTCACATCCACTTTCAGATACACATATCTACATTTATGTACACAATGCTACATTTATTCAAATACAATCATGTTATCTTCTTATGGAACATCGCCATAACTCTCCAAATCCCCAAGTCCGGCCTGAATTTCTTGCGACTCATGTCCCGTAGAACCATTGGCCGCAGTCTCTCATGTCCAGCAATAAAGCTTTCCTTAAATGAGCATTTCTTGTCCATGTAGCCTGCTCGTAGTGCATTGATAACTTTATGTCACATGAGTGACCTGTGAAAGTTATGAACCACATCCTTTCATTATGAAGTGCGCACCAGTGGCGTATGTACTCCGACTGGCCATTCGGCAACAAGTCTCTCCTTCTAGGTGACGATCATAACTAGGGCTTATTTTAGGGCTGAGCCATAAAAGCATGCTAAAAAAATCTTGCTAGGACGTATTATAGTGGTAGGTCTTATCTTCGGGGAAACACGGTATATAGCTATAAGTAAAGGGAACATGCCGGTCTCCCTGGTCGAGGGGTTAGCAGCTTTCTCCGTAACACCGAATACTCTCGTGGTTGACGTGAGCGTACGAGAATTGGAAGCGGTTCGAGTCGCGCCAGTGACTTATGAGAGTATGGAGCCGGTCGCTCAGAAAGCAATGGCAAACTACTGAGCGTAATCTTGCCAAGAAATCAACAATCAGCTGAAAGATGCTGATGTTGACAGCGATGTCTTGTAAAGGAAATGCATAACATAACATAGGGAACATGGCACCCGTGATAGTGCGGTGACTAGCTTGCCTGCCTTCGACAAGCCGGTGTAGGGTTCGATTTCCCATGGAGGCGGATTTTTAAAAACTGACCTGTGCTCTCTGGTCAATCCACCCTAAAATTAGGCACCAGAAAATGTCATGGGAAGTCAAGAGAGCCGGTGTGATAGTAACCACATCGCCGTCAAGTGTCGATGAGTAGATTACGAATATGGCACCATATACCCTGTTGGCCCCAAGGCGTGTAATAGGGTCTTTTTCTGTTTACCTAAACAGAACATACCCATATTTTGACTTATATTCACCGAAAGCAAAGGATGCACAGATGCCATTTTTGCTCTTAGACAACTTATAGAAAAATCAATTGAATTCAATGAAACATTCTACTTAGCCTTTGTCGACCAAGAAAAAGCATTTGATAGAGTAGATAGAAACAAACTGTGGGAAATCCTTAAACAATATGGAGTGAGTACACATCTAACAAACCTATGTAGAAGTTTATACAACAACAGTGAATGCATAGTGAGAGCAAATGGAGGACACTCAGAACCCTTAACCATAAGATTCGGAGTACGACAAGGTTGTGTCCTGTCCCCTCTCTTGTTTATAACATATATAGACAACATATGTAAAGAAACCAGCCAAGCAGAGACAGCAAGAATACCACATGACGAGAACACAGAAGAAGAACCATCTACAAATCTAACCATTAAGGAACTCCTGTTTGCGGACGACCACTAATAGCAAAATCAGAAGCTGAATTACAAGACCACCTGAATAGTCTAAACGGAATGTGTAGGGAACATAACATGAAAATTAGCACAAGCAAAACAGAGGTAATGACTATAACTAAAGAATAAAAAACAACAACAATTCACCTAAACGAACATCCCCTGAGACAAGTAAAGAGTTTCAAGTACCTAGGAAGTATAATATCATCAAATGGCAGATCAGAAGAAGAGATCGAAAATAGATGCAATAAGGGAAACCAACTCATTGGACAAATCGCACCAATACTAAAGAACAAACATATATCAATAACTACTAAGAAAGCACTTTACAACACACTTTTTCTACCAACTCTATGCTTCCAATGCCAAACCTGGACAATGACAGAAAAAGAGAAAAAAAAAATCACAACAGCAGAAATGAGATTCCTGAGAAGAATACTCAATGTATCAAGAAGAGATAAGATTAGAAATGAAGAAATCAGGACTAAAGTGGGGGTTATAGCAGCGCGAGATTTTATTAGAAAGAGGCAAGTCAAATGATTTGGCCATGCAAGTAGGTTACCAGTCAACAGCTTAACACAACAAGCAATGGTGTACAGACCAGATGGAAAAAGAGGAAGAGGCCGAATAGCAGAGTCCATGGGAATATCGATACATGAAGCCCATAATCAGGTTCTCTCACGATATTTATACTTCACCTCGACACCGCAAGGTACAAGAGAAACATGATGAGATGAGATGAGATGAGATTCACCGAAAAGAGAGGGTGAGTGTCTCCTTACTGACGGAAACAAGTGGCTACGAAGGTCGTGGATGTTTTCGAACTCCATCAATATGTTCACTGGTACCATTTTACTTCTTTTTAGTCCACTGGGGGTCGTAGCTGGAGGTACAGAGTTTGTGCTCTGTGCGACGCCTTCGGCAGACCGCTATGGGGAAATAAAACCAAGCCATGCGGGATAGTGCAATGAAGTCGAAACTCTTGCGTGTAACCCTTTTTACTGTTTCAGTAAATGAATAGTTTTTCTTACCTTGTTGTCCAAATCAACAGTCGTCATGCCATGGTCACTTGTGACTATCAAGTTCACGTGATCCTAGTGTGGATAAATATATCGCATACAATTTTACTTTCACACCGGTTAACTATGTAGGGATCACTTTCACTAAAATTACAAAACCTCAACATGGTCGAAAGGATAAGAGCGCTCGCTCTTAAACTCCCGGTGCGATGCTGGAGAGGTAGGCGGTTCAACGTCTATACCGGCACCAAGTTGGACTTGAACGTCGACTAAGGAGGCGTTGGCGTCACTTTGAGGTGACAAGTTCAAAGTACAGTGTTTTGTGGGGCAGTGAGGAGCATTTTTGTGTGATATTCACTGGCACCAGGAAACGTAGCATAATGGAGCGACTCTTTGTCGTGAAGTTGGCATCGCGACTAACTAACATCACCATTCTCAAGTTCCTTGCCGGCTGGCGTGGGTGATCATGCCTCTACACAAATTACGATCTTCGACGTCATGGTTTAATTCGTGTGTTAACTACCTTCCGTGATATGACACAAGACTCTCAAGAATGATCTCACGCTGTCTTCGTCTGTCTCTCTTTCCGCAAATCTTTCCGATTGTCACAACATGTCCCAGTGTTTGTCTTCATAACGTGGCCAAAAAGACGATGACTCCCTCATTCTGATGTATGTAATAAGTTGGCTTTGCGACTCAGCTTTCTTTAAAACGTCCTGATTCCTTATTTTGGCTGTCCAATTAATTTTCAGCATTCTTATATCTCCAAGGCTTCCAGGGATATTTTCACCTATTTACTAATTGTCCAGGATTTGCAGCCGTATGTTAAAACTAGTTCTATGTGACATGCAAGAACTCGTTTTCTAACTTTCCAGGAGAGTGACTTATTACATAAAATATTCTTCATTTGATAGAATGCAGTGTTTGCTTGTCCTATTCTGTTCTTAATTTCAGTGCTGTATCTTCCATCTGATGTTATCGATGTGCTTTGATAATTGAATTTCTGCACTTCCTCAGATCAACGTCCTGTAAATTGATTGCGCATTGAGGCACAATCTGTTTCTTTGATATCATCATGACTTATGCCATTCTATTATTCAAACTAATGCCCATTTTTTTTTTCTCACTTTCTACCACTACTGTATCTATAATTTCTTGTAGATCCTTCTGACTTGTTGCTGTCAAGATGGCGTCGTGAGCGTACGTAATTTATTTATATTATGGTCTCCAACCAGGATCACTGACATATTTTCTGTCGATCTCATTATATATTCTCTGTACAATGAGAACACATCAGGAGATAAAAAGCAACCTTGTCTGACGCCCTTTTTTATACGCTGAAAGTTTCCCTTTTCCTTTTATACGCTGAAAATAAGGTTGTTGATTCTTATGACTGCTGTTTGCTCCCAATATATGTTCTTTATTATTCACAGATCGTTGCCGTCAAAGTTCAGTTACTTTAGTAATTTGATGATTTCCTCATGTTTCAAATTGTTGAATGTTTTTGTGTAGTCTATGAAGCATACGTACGGATCTGTTTTTACTTCTATTGCTCTTTCTAATAATGTCCTTGAGAATATATCTAGCGTTGTTTGTGCCCTTTCCATTCACACATCCGCATTGTTCATCACTAATTTCTGGTTTAAACTTATTTCTTCTTCTTTACATAATTATTCTGAGTAACAGCTTTGTCGTGTGACTCATAAGACTTATTGTGCTATGCTCTCCGCATTCTAAAGCGCATGGTTTCTTTGGCAGAGCTATAAAGATAGATTTTAGTAGGTCACTAGGGATGTACCTACTAGTGGAAATGCCATTTAAATATTTTGTCAATATTTCGGTTCCAAAATCACATAAAGTCTCAATTTCCTTCAATGTAATGTTGTCAGGACCGGGTGCCTGTCCTTTCTTCATGCGATGTAGTGCATCTTCAATTTCTGCTGCAAATATTAGTGGACACCTCACCATTGTTTTGAATAGTTACATCCGGTCTCCTATCATCATACAGCTCTTCAAGATATTCTGTCCATATATTCACTATATCATCTTCAATCAATCAGCCACGTGCATGCCGGAAAGCGTGGGCGGTCATGACTCGCCATTTCACTCGATCACCAGAGTCGTGGATCTGCTCAGTGTTCCTGTCTCGTCCATGCCATGTGGCCAAGCCATCCAGGTATTTTCCTCTCGGTATTCCTCTTGGTCTGTTCCCTTCGATCTTGCCAGTTGTCACTAAGTTCTCTAATCCATTTCTTCTTGTCCCATCAATATTACATCGTTCCTCGATTTTAAACATGTGGTATTCAGTGGTTTCCTACCTGTTATTTAATTTGTTTGTTGATACATGGAATGAGAATGTTTTCCATAGTTTGTCCCAATTTCCATGGGGACGTAAATTACAAGTACCTCTGAATTCGGAGAGGGTTTCGCATGATGGAGAGGGACACTAGTAATAGAGAAAGCTATTCCACACGCAAAAATAAGTTCAATGCACTAGAAGTAGAAGCAAGTGTATGGACTACGCTTGAGTCCAAAGCGAGCGAAAGCAAAGGGAGTGTGTTGAAGGGAGTCTGTGTGGCCAAGTGGTCAAGCCGTTTGACGTTTGACTCGTGAGCCGAAGGTTGTGGGTTCGATTCCGGGCCGCGTCCTTCGGTTTACGAGTTAAATGTTTCGGAGACTCCCATGGGTCGTCGCTAAAAGCTACGGAGTTCGTGCTTTGTGCGACGCTTTCCGTCCTGCGGAAAGAGACCGAGCCATATGGGATAAAAACCCGGTGCAATGAAGTCGACCCTGTCGACTTTTAAGCGACTTTTAAGCGAGCGAAAGCAAAAAAAAAAAAAAAAAGAAATATATAAGCATGTCTTTTTCTGTTCATTTCCCTTGTATATCTTCTTCTAATAGTCCATGCCGCGTGGTGATAATGATCCTGTTTATTCACACTCTTCTGCCTAGTGTGCCGCCGTTAATTTCTGACACTGACGTCAGGCCCAAGACCACCCCCACCTCACGTCCTACACTGGAGGATACTTTAAACGGTTATGGCAGATGGCAGGTCCTCCATGCCATGATTTCAAACTGTTCAGTATCCTCTCGCTGGTCATCCCCTGTCTCTCTTCCACTCCAACTTTCCCGTTGTGACAACATACACCAACTTTTTGCCTTCTCATGATGTGCTCTTGTCTACAGGTGTCAATAAAAATATGTGTATGTATGTCTCATATTGCTACAACAAAGTAACGGAATTATAAGCAAAAATAAATGCAGCATACCTTCAGAGTAGAATTATCCAGTCCCTGAAGTAGCAAGCCCAAAACCTCATCCATTTGATGTATCACTGGTCTCATCATGTCATCATCAGGACCAAAGGCATGCCCGCTGATGTCAGGCTCTTGAATATACAGTAAGGCAAGGTCGAAATCATCTTCAATCAGCCATTTCTGCACTGTCCTCACACGATCCACAAATGGGACAGATATGTTGTAAGGGAAATATTTGGTCGGACGAAGACCCTGTAGTTCAGCCTCGCCGCCAGGCCAGAAATATACACCTGCAGAAACAATGTTGACATAAACCATGCTAGATAAGTTATGCTGAAGTGTACACAGCTAAGTATGTAACCAATGGGCATTGGCGTTTTCCAATTATGTGAAACAAGGTAGACGGTGTAGGCAAAAAGCTTCTAAATACGAGTATATGTGAAACCGTTCCTAAGCCATGCAGAGGAAAATGCCCCACACAAGAAAGGTGCTATCTTAACAAGCAGAGAAACCACCAATACAGCATTCAGTTCTAGAATAATAAAAGCAATATTAAGAACTGCAAAAAAAAAAAAAAAAAAGTCACCATGAATGTGATCGAAAGTCAGCATGGCCAAATGGATAAGAACACTAGTTCTTAAGCATCTGGTGTGATTGTGCCGGGGTAGCGGGTTCAACCCCTATACTGGTCAGCAGGACTAAAATGTTGACTTCTCGTCCTTGACTTGGGAACGTACATTACAAGTATCTTTGAATTAGGAGGGGGTTCGCCTGATGATGAGGGTCACAATAGGGAAAGCTAATCCACACGCAAAAATCAGTCCAGTGCACTATAAGTAGTAGCATATGTATGGACTACGCTTGAGTTCAAAGCGAGCGAACGCAGAAATAAATAAATAAATACGATTAAGTGATACACACCCACAAGTGATACACACCCACAAGTGATACACACCCACAAGTGATACACACCCACAAGTGACAATGAGGAGGTAGTTAACGAGGAATCTTACACGACACCTCAACGTACCGGAGGGAATCTAAGGATCGGAAATATCAACATTTTGATGGGTGTCCTGAATGCCCTGCTAGGGTGAGATAATACGGGTTCTGAGGAGATAATGGGGAAACACGAACGTGGGACTATGCATGAAGCTGGAGAATTATCCACCGATATTTGTGCACTGAATAAATATGTGATTGGCGTAAGTGATATTTCATATAGAAGAAACCATAAAGTATCCTAGATGCAACCAGACCAAATGCCAGAAAAGACAAAGTGTCATCATCATCGTCATGCATCATGCCGATAAGCGTGGTCGGTCATGTTTCGCCATATCAAACGATCACCAGAGTCGTAGATCAGCTTTGTGTCTTTGCCTTGATTATGCCACCCTGCCAAACCATCCAGATATTTAATTCTCTGCCTTCCCCTTGTTCTTTCCCCCTCATTTTGCCAGTTATCACTAAGTTCTCTAATTTTGTTTTTATTCTTATAACGTGTCCAAAAATATTTGACTGTTAACATCTATAGAACTAACCTGCCTTTAGACCAGCTTTGACCGCTGTTATCCACATGGGTTCACCATCCTTCCACCAAACCGTATCAATTGTAGACAAATTAAAGGAGCCGTTAAGCACTGGGTCATACATATTATTGCCCACAATACCATTGCTCTCAGAATACAACCCTGCAATTAATACATTAATATACATGATATATGAAAAAACAATGTGAATTCTAGCATTAATAAACTCATTTGGGTGTTTGTTATGTTGACTTGAAAGAAAAAGACATAATTGTGAACGCCATGCAAGGGGAATCATGAAAAAAAAATAATCTAAATTTGTTCTTCATTTATTGCTATAAGATTTCCAAGCAGTGAACCGTGTAGGATTAGATATTATCCATGTGCATCAAACAACGCATGGTGTGTTAATTTACCCTTTATGTTTGGTCTGAGCTTACTAAAGAAATCTGGCTAGATATTTTAGCACGTGGCTTAGTATATGAGCTTCTTCAAAAGTAAAACACTCATTCTTTTTTTCCCATTGTGGTTTGTTTCTCAGGTGGTCATCTATTATGAATTATTATAGGACTTGAAGCGTTTGACTTAATAGCTGTTAAAGGAAATGACTTCAGAGAATACAGAATGACAGGTAGCATGTATAAATATACGATGAGTCGTAGCGGCACAGTAATTAGTGCGCTTGCATGCCAGTCCAGTATTCCAGGATCAATCCCATGAAAAGGCAGAATTGTTTGTTCCAACCACTACAGCTCTAGGGTTGACACGGAGTCCTAAAATAGGTGTGAGACATCCAGAATGTTCTGGGAAGCAGCGGTAGCGAGGAATGAAAATTGCCACTCCGCCTCATATGTTGTAGTCTAGAATATGTTAAATGTGCAAGAGAAATAGAAGAATATATAGAAACACAATGAGGAGAGAAGTAGAAACAGAAATGTATAATTTGGGAAGGACATGAATGAAACTGCATCGGGTACCTAAGGATAGGACGGCCTGGAGTGAGTTAGTTGCCAGCCTAGACCCCAATGGGGATACAAGGGGAAAGAAGAAGAAGAATGAGTGAAGATCTAACATTTCACACCCAGTGGCAGTATCTGTTATGGGAGTGCCTTCATAAATAGATGATCTTTTGTCATCATTTATTTCACTGACAATAACACCATATATATATATATATATATATATTAGGAATGTAACTTTACTCAAGGATGCTTTGCGTGACATATTGTGCAAAAGAAATATGTAGTACTTGGCTTTTTTTTTTTGCAGTGGAAAATGAACCTAATCTAAAACTGTGTATGTGATAAATAATTTGTATGATAGTCGGTCCAAGTCTAATTCTCTACTTTTGCCCTTTGTACCCTACTGGGGAATAGGCCCTCATTTAACTCAAACCAAGCCGTAAAATCGTTGACCATCTGGTGCAGCCTCCTCCATATCTTTCACGTTTCATTAATCTCTGTCGTTATTTCCCTCTTTCATGTGTTTAGGTATCAGTATTTCCTTTGCCTTGTGGATTCCAGACACGAGGTGTCTAGTTATGCTATCCTCGGGTGTTCTCAATGTGTGTTCTATTCAGCGCCGGCGCCTTTTCCTCATCTCCTGACTCACTTAAAGTTGATCCCCTAATGAAACAAAATACGCCACTGGGAACGTGACCCTCAGACCTTAACATGTCAGACACGTGAACTGTTTCACAATAGAGCAAACAAAAATAGATTATATATAACTGTCACCTGGCCGTCATGGCATACGATAGTTTGTTACGTTGTGCTTAACAAAAAAAAAAGGCATATTAACCTCTCCATAGCACAAAGCTTGGGATGAGGTGTAGAGGCAATATATTGTCCATGCAACATGGTACCTCTCTCGGCCTGCTTAGTCTGCTCCAGAGGAAAGGTAAACATCGTATGGAACAAGATAAGCTACAGTAGCTGCCTGGTCAGCAAAGATGTGCTCTAACTGTTCGCCTGTCGGAGTTTCGATCCTAGACCAGTTGCCGACCAAGTACTAGGGTCTGGTTTGTCTTGCCATGACATCTAGTCTTTAGGTTGCATTTCCTCGCACTAGGGTAAGGTGTTTACCCTCCCAGTCGCGCTCCTCGTCCCGAAGCCGTTTGGCACAATGTAGGATGGCGTGCTTAGATTATATTATAATGTCGGGTTTAGATTTCATTACATTGTAATAAAAATAATAAGGAAAGGAGGGGGCGAGCATGTTAACAAAGCGATGTATTAATTAATAATTATTGAGACAAATTTAATCAGAAAGAAAGATGGAATAATTAAAATTGTTCACCCAGAATGTGTGTGATATACATGTTGTTCAGCCTGTGTGTGATATACATACTACTCAGTCTGTGTATGTCAATGTACCACCTACCAAACTACAACTTACAAACTTTAGAATTAGCACAGCACATGCCGACACACCGATATTATTCTAAGTCCAGCACAACGCCTGTTGATTCTATTACAATGCGATGGTTGTAAAAACCATAGGCCTGGATTTTCCAGTACAAAGTAAACAGCACCCAGAGATTATTACTGAAATAAACAGGTCGTTTGGCAGGCATGGTGATTAGGAATACCCGGACTGCGCCTGCAGAGAAAGTCCGCGGAAATTTACAACGCCTCTAAATTACACAACAGATAATTATTAAACTAAACTTTATCGTGCAAAGAGATATTTATCTAAATCCCTTAAGTTTAGACGGAGAGAGCTTATGGAGAGGATCGCCCTAGGTGCTTATCAGCCACCACAGAACTCATTCCTTGGCATTGGGTAGTAGTTTTGATTCCGAAAGGAAGTGTTGAAGTCGTTATGGGATGTACCCTGATATCCGTTTCTGTTGACACAGACGGTGGTGGTCAAATGACAGACATATAGTGTTCCTACACGAGGAACATCTATCTCACGAGTGGGCATTCATCTGTGAAAGATGACTCTTCGCCTTTATATTGCCATGAAGAGCAGAGGACAGATCATCAACATTTGCCGCTCAGAATTTCCCAGTGCCACCATGGAAAAAAGAAACTAAGTGACAACTCATGTATCTCAGTTACGACCAACGGCCAACAATAGTTAGACTCAACTAATATATAAAGTTCCCATTCAAATAAAGGAACACTAATAATAGCTACTCCGCCAGATGAACAGTTGTTAGCAATAGTTTAGTACTGAAGACCCGAGGACAATCATCATTATTAGATTCAACCAGAACTTGAAGATAGTCTAGATGTGATATATATATATATATATATATATATATATATATATATATATATATATATATATATATATATATATATATATATATATATATATATATGGTCAAAGATATTTTATGTGTCATTTTGGTAATGTACATTGGGATTGCCCATAACGCATACAAATCTTCCATTTATTCAATTTAATATTATAATAGGTTCCACGGAGTTCTTCAAGTTTATCAGAGTGATGTGTATGTGATGTGTTCAACAATAGTGTGATAGTGCTACTTCATTTGACAACAGACAAGGAGAGCTGTGTGGCAGGGAAACTACTAGCTTCCAATCTGCCAGAGTGAGCTTTATCCTCTCTGAATCCAGTGACTTCCCTGTGCTCTCCTGGCCCTCTACTGAAAAATCTGACTTAATACTTTAGTGGAAACTTACCATATATGTTTGTTCCAGTACTAGGGAGTCTTATGAGCTAATTCTGGTTTTCATTTTGTAGTCGGCAACTACGAATTGGAGATATCTATCTCCCATTTCTATTTTACATACCACAGTATGATATGCATGTTACCCAATCTGTGTAAGATATACATGCTACCCAATCTGTGTAAGATATACATGCTACCCAATCTTTGTAAGATATGCATGTTACCCAATCTGTGTAAGATATACATGCTACCCAATCTGTGTAAGATATACATGCTACCCAATCTTTGTAAGATATGCATGTTACCCAATCTGTGTAAGATATACATGCTACCCAATCTGTGTAAGATATACATGCTACCCAATCTGTGTAAGATATACATGCTACCCAATCTTTGTAAGATATACATGCTACCCAATCTTTGTAAGATATACATGCTACCCAATCTTTGTAAGATATACATGCTACCCAATCTTTGTAAGATATACATGCTACCCAATCTTTGTAAGATATGCATGTTACCCAATCTGTGTAAGATATACATGCTACCCAATCTGTGTAAGATATACATGCTACCCAATCTGTGTAAGATATACATGCTACCCAATCTTTGTAAGATATACATGCTATCCAATCTTTGTAAGATATACATGCTACCCAATCTGTGTAAGATATACATGCTATCCAATATGTGTAAGATATACATGCTACCCAATCTTTGTAAGATATACATGCTACCCAATCTTTGTAAGATATACATGCTACCCAATCTTTGTAAGATATGCATGTTACCCAATCTGTGTAAGATATACATGCTACCCAATCTGTGTAAGATATACATGCTACCCAATCTTTGTAAGATATACATGCTATCCAATCTTTGTAAGATATACATGCTACCCAATCTGTGTAAGATATACATGCTATCCAATATGTGTAAGATATACATGCTACCCAATCTGTGTAAGATATACATGCTATCCAATATGTGTAAGATATACATGCTATCCAATATGTGTAAGATATACATGCTATCCAATATGTGTAAGATATACATGCTATCCAATATGTGTAAGATATACATGCTATCCAATATGTGTAAGATATACATGCTATCCAATATGTGTAAGATATACATGCTATCCAATATGTGTAAGATATACATGCTATCCAATATGTGTAAGATATACATGCTATCCAATATGTGTAAGATATACATGCTACCCAATCTTTGTAAGATATACATGCTATCCAATATGTGTAAGATATACATGCTATCCAATATGTGTAAGATATAGATGTTACCCAGTCTGTGTATGATATATATGTTATCCAATCCGCGTGTAACATAAATATTATACAGTCTCTGTGATACATACATTTTACCTAGTCTCTATGTGACATGCATATTGCCTAGTCTCTATGTGACATACATACCATCTAGTCTCTGTGGACATACATATCGCCTAGTCTCTGGGTGACATACATGTTACCTGGTCTATGTGGCACATACCTGTAGCCATAGCATAGTGACACGGATAGGTATTTGTGATGAAAGTATTGTTCAGGTAAGGCATTGTCACCCCCTCAGCGATCATCCTGTCAAAGTTTGGTGTATCGGCCTTGGTCAGATAGTCATACCTGAAGCCATCCATGGACACAAGAACTACCTTATCCTTCACGGCAGAGGCAACATGGAAGACATTGTGCAGCATAACCGTGCAAAACACGAATACCAATAACAGGGTCATGGTAGTATGTCGATGTCAAGTGTTATGGCGATGCCAAGTGTGAAGTGTCTCCAGAAAAAGCCACTCTCTTATGGATAAGTCAGGAGTGCCTAGCCTAAACAAAAACAAATACAGATACATATTAAAATATGCATGTTTACACAGCTATAGGAATTCATCGTGATCATTATTTACTTATGGATTCTTAGTAACACTTACCTGATCACCATGATATAGATCGCTAATGTATTACCGGAGTCCATAGGGAAGCAAAGCATAGTAACACTGTGCCCATGCATGCCGTAAGAGGCGACAAATGAGAGCTGACATGAGACTGGTTATCTCAGTCCACAGAAAACTGTATCTGCAAAATCCAATCAATCATGACCAATTCTAGGCAGGGCTTGCCGTGAGTTTGCTGAGGGTTATGCTCCACTTGGAGATGAAAGTCACCAGTAGAATCAGAATTATGTGGTTCTAGAAGCCTGCGTCAAAGTAGATGAAGTGTTTCTACAGTCACAACTCTACCCTTGGAGCTGCCCGGGGTGTGGTGATGATGATGATGATCCTCACTAGTCACTTACAGTCTCATCTCTCATCTCATCTTGTTCCTCTTGTACCTTGCGGTGTGGAGGTGAAGCATAAACAGCGGGAGAGTGCCCGTTTATAGGCTTCGTGTAGTCACTTAAAGTCTCACCTCTCATCTCATCTTGTTCCTCTTGTACCTTGCGGTGTCGAGGTGAAGCATAAACAGCCGGAGAGTGCCCGTTTATGGGCTTCATGTAGTCACTTACCGTCTCACCTCTCATCTCATCTTCCTCTTATACCTTGCGGTGTCGAGGTGAAGCATAAACAGCGGGAGAGTGCCCGTTTATGGGCTTCATGTAGTAGCTTGCAGTAAGGGCTCACATTCCCCGTGGGTATTTGGTTAGGTTTTTATTTTTTTTAAATATGAAGAGAGTTTCCGTGGCGAGTTTTTGTTACACCGCCTGCCTCGCGCTCCGAAAGTTGTGAGTCGGTTCTGGACAGCAATATTCGGTTTACGAGTGCAAATTTCTCGGATTATCCTCGGAGTCGTCGCTGGAGATACGGAGTTTGTGCTTTGTGGTCCGCTATCGGCAGGTCGCCTTCCGGAAAAAAACCGAGTCATATGGGATAAAACTCGGTGCAATGAAGTCGAACCTCTTGCCTTTTAAACCCTGTTTGAATATGCAATACCTAAAACCCGAGGGGGAAACATTGCCCATCTAGGCCTAATCCCCTATTCCCAGAGATATGTGCCAATTAGGGACTCGCTTGTGGGTCACGCCTACGCGACCAGTGTGGATCCTAAATATGCTAGAATAATCCGCTAAGGGGTATGAGTCACGTGAAATATGTGATTCATGAGAGGCCATATCTGACGAGCCAGATCAACGACGATGGTCTTGAGGATTCGAGGAATTTGACGTTGAGCCAAACACTTCCTAATGGCAAGGTTCAGTTTGAAGAAACTTAGCAACTTCGACAGTATCTTTAGATAGACTTAACTTTTATGTTAGGGGTTGCATATATTTTATGCATATATTAAATCGATGCAGTTATCACTTGTGTTGCAATACGATAAGGATAAAGTATTGTTCTAAATTCAACCGCACATAAGTCATGTTATCCTTTTCTTTGTTAACAGAAAGACATTCGGGTTTTCTTTCATGAAGTCGGAAAGACTTGTTGACAATAAACTGAGAAAGATAGATAACATAAACCATAATTATTATGCGAAGTGATATGTGAGCTTTCAAAAAAGTGGACCCATGATTCACATATTTCTGACTTAGCGACACACAGGCAGCATTCATATTTAAAGACTGTGGGGAATCACGATCTCATAACACTCTAATATGCTTCTTCGCAGATGTGAAATTGCAGTACCGGTCTTGACACCCTGCTGGTATCACAGTTTGGAGAAGCTAGGAAAAGCTCTGCAACAGCCCCGGTAGAGACTGTACTATAGTACCATATGGAGAGAAAGGTATGTACACCAACATTACTCTTATAGAGGTGGTACTACAGTATAAGATGGGGAGAAAGGTATGTACACTAACATTACTCCGAGAGAGGTGGTACTATAGTACCGGATGGGGAGAAAGGTCTGTATACCAACATTACTCCGATAGAGATGTTACTATAGTACCGGGAGGGGAGAAAGGTTTGTACACCAACATTTCTCTGATAGATGCAATCCCTATTCAGGACTAAGACTATCCGAGCACCTATACACAGGAATCGGAATTTAAAAATCAAGTACCCGAAGTATTCACAACCAGCAACTCAACCAACCATGGCTCCTCTATCAGTTATCTAGTGCATTAACCATTTAATAATATGTATGCACATTGGTGCATTCAGAAATTGAATAAAGACAAAGAAGAACATGTTTGCAGGTATGTCACACACTAAGCTTGTGAGACGTCATGTGGTGCGTGATGGTGGAAATGACTATGTATTCACATGAATCCATTGTGGATGAATATTTACCTCTCGAATTGGTCTGTTCAGTCACATTCGCTACCGCGATGGGTTATAGTTAGTATTCCTTTTTTTCTTTTTGAAGCTCAATGTAACAAGCTATGGCCTGTCAAGATGGCAAGGTGCCAGCATGTTGGTGAATGTATCTTTATATCATGTAATTGTATATCCATTAGTGTAAATAGATTTATGTGGCTTACATGTATTACGCTGTTTAATAAACATTTATGTGTTTATATTCAATGCTCATATTATTCTATTTGCTACTAAAAAGATTTAACGTGCATAGTGGTTAACATGTAATTCAAATGTTAAAATTGTAAAGGAAAAGTGAAATATAAGACGGGCCAGCAAATTCTTTACCTTTGAAAATACAGAGTTTACGTTTGTTTTCATATGTTTTTCATTATAGAGTTGTCAACAATTTTGACACAGCTTAGAAAGCTATGCATCTTTCTTTTTGTTTGAGCTGTAGGAAAAATCCCATGCCGGCTTGAGAGGCCAGTTAACACAGAAAAACCTGATCGAGGGACCCCCCCCCCCCCCCCCAACCGAGAGTCTACGCGACGGGGAGGTAAGGTTGACTTGGGTAGTCTACGGTCATTGGCAGGTTACACCACAGCCTAGCCGATCCTAACCATAGAGTAGATAGAAATTAAAAAAAAAAAATGTTTTGCATATCCTTTACAGGATTTCGCTGTCAACATCAGCATCTTTCAGCTGATTGTTGATTTCTTGGCAAGATTACGCTCAGTAGTTTGCCATTGCTTTCTGTGCGGCCGGCTCACATACCCCGTAAGTTACCGACGCGATCCTAACCACTGCTGATTCTCACCGTCGTCACGTTACTTACGAGAGTATACAAGATTAGGAGAAAAGTCGCTAACCTCTAGGCCAGGAAGCCGGCAGATAGAAATAAGCTGTGGGCAATCCTTAAACGATATGGAGCGAGCGAGTACACATCACCAAGCTTATGGAGACCCTTATATAACAACAGTGAATGCACGGCAAGAACAAAAGGAGGATACTCAAAGCCCTTCACTATAAGGTCCGGAATACGACAAGGTTGTGTCCTCTTCCACTTGTTCATAACCTGTATAGACGGCATATGTAAAGAAACCAGCCAAACAGAGACCATAACAACACCGCATGAAGAACAGAACACAGAAGAACCAACGGCAAATTACACCATTACAGAAAGAACTATTTGCAGACGATCAAGCACTAATAGCAACAACAAAAAAAGAAGAAGAATTACAAGTCCACATACATAGTCTAAACTAATCGTGTAAGGAACATGACAATTTTTCCCCCCGCATATCCTTTACAGGACATCGCTGACAACATCAGCATCTTTCAGCTGGTTGTTGATTTCTTGGCAAGATTGCGCTCAGTAGTTTGCCATTGCTTTCTGAGCGGCCGGCTCACATACCCCACAAGTTACCAACGCGGTGAAAACCGCTACCGATTCTCGCGCAAGTTACGTTAATAACGTGGATATACGGGATTACGGAGAAAGTCGCTAACATCTAGGCTAAGGAGACCGGCACATGACAATTAGCATAAGTAAAATACAGGTAATGACTAAAACTAATGAAGAAACACAACAAAGATTCATCTAAAAGAACACCCATGAAACAAGTAAAGAACTTCATGTACTTAGGAAGTATAATATCAAATGACAAATCAGAAGACGAGATCGAAAACAGAACCAATAAGGCAACCCAGCTCATTGGACAAAAGGCACCAATACTAAAGAAAAACACGTATCAGTAGATACTTAAAGAAAGGCACCCCACAACACAATCTTCCTACTAACTCTATGCTATCAATGCCAAACCTAGACATTGACAGAAAAAGAGAAAAGAAAATTTACAACAACGGAAATGAGATTCCTGAGAAGAATACTCAATATGTCAAGAGAAGAGAAAATCAGAAATGAAGAAATCAGGACTAAATTGGGGTGCAAGAGCAGAGGTAGATCTCATTACAAAACAGCAAATTAAATGGTTCGGCCGTATAACTAGACTGCCAACTAAAAGTATTAACAATTAATGATATACAGACCAAATGGGACCAGAAGAAGAGACCGATCATGTAAACTATGGACAGAGGAATAACGGAGTCCACTGGAATCTTGATATATTGAAGCCCATAAACATGCACTCTCCCGCTGTTTATCCTTGACCACGACACCGCAAGTTACACGAGGAACGTGAAGAGATTTGATGAAATAGATGGCAACACATGCATATAATATAGAATAGTCTATAGACGCTTGGATGTCGGCCCAGTAGTTAAACAGCTTGAGTTCCGCTATCAACTTCGGCTACGCAGACAACAATGCTTAGGTGTTAACACAAGTAATACGTTCCAACAAACATCTCTACCACGTCATGTCATAGTGCAGTTGTGTGAGTCTATGTGGCTGCTGTTGTTCCCGAAGTAATAGATGTTGTGGCCAGGTTCAGCTGTCTGTATGATGAATTGTTATATTTGGGGGCCTATATCTTGTGTCTTTCCATAATCGTTCATCGCAATCTGGTTGCTGTATTTTCTTTCTTTGTTTCTTTTTATTTTTTTTTTTAAAATTCGGCCAATAAACGAACCCACTCCGACTTCAGAGGTACTTGTAATTTACATTCCCAATTCAAGAGCAAGACGACGGCATTTTAGTACAGCTGACCGGTGTTGGGATTTAATCCGCTACCTCGGCATCAGCACACCGGAAGTTTAAGAGCGAACGCTCTTATCCAATCGGCACGCTGACCACTAATGATAATGGTAATTATTATGATACAATGGAACAGTCTCATTACTTTCATCTTCTTCTTCTTCAGCATTCCGAGCCATTGAGGTTCTTTGCTACAGATACAATCCGTCTCCATTCGTCTCTCTGGTGGACCTTCTCTTGCCAGTCGTTGATTCCAAGTGCTTGTAGGTCTGTATATGTATTATCTCTCCACCGTCTTCTTGGTCTACCTCGGGGTCTACGGTCATTTATTTCCTGAGTGTAAGCGAGTTTTGTTTTCCTATTATCTTCCATTCTTTCTATATGCCCCAGCCATTTCATATCTAACTACATTCTGTTTCCATAGTTTCTTCGTTATAAGAAAACACACTGAAGCGTCTGAGACTAACAAAGTAACCTTTGTTCCTTCTGCATGCGGGGACATCATTTTTTGTTTTGTTTTTGAGGTCTTTGGTTTAAATCTGGTGTGTATGTAACTTCCAATGTTTCTGTTGTCTAGTGTATTTTTTTAAAATCTCTGTTTCTCATCTTTTGTCTTATGTTAGCATCGATCAGAACCAATGCATGTTTAAATTATATTCGTTACAAGAAGTAGACGCATATTTATCTGATTCTACAAATACTACAAGGACTACACAATTCCAATGCGAGTTAATACGTATACTATACGTATGAAAACATATACGATATCTTCTAAAACAGTGGTTCTCAACCTTTTTTAGCCCATGCACCCCTTCACCATATGTTCAGAATAGCACCCCCCCCCTTCGTATTTCCTCCCTATAAATTCCCCCTCCCCCCACTTACACAGTATATGTAAAAATGGAAATTAAATTTAACAACATATACTAGAACAAGTTTAAACGTCCGCATAACACGTGATTTGCGGGTCTACTTACATTATAAAACGAATTTCAGAAGGGCAAAAAGTACAGAACCGTAAAGTATGCAGGGAACATCAATATCAAGTAATCGGTTCTAGTATTAAAGCGATCTTGAAATAATCTTAATCCCCCCTCCCCGAAAACCCTCAAATTCCCTCCTGGGTGGTTGGGGGGGGGGGGGGGAATCCCCACTGGCTGAGAACTAATGTACTAAAACTTATACTTCACACACCGAAACCTATAATATATATCGAAATCCTCACGGTTTACTTTAGTAGTAGCTAGTCGCGATTCAAAGTTCACGGCAAAGAGTCACCGTATAATTCTCCGTTTATGTACCAGTGAATACCACACAAAATGCTTCTCACTGTCCCATGTGAAAAGTGGAATAGACAGCAGTTCCCACAAACCAACAGCACGCAAAGGTATACATGCATAAGGCCGCTGCTAGAATACCATTACAGCAGTTCGCCACTAAAATAACAGTTCATCGTCGATGGAATCGTCAGTCAATAGGAAACCGGCAGTTGCACACATATTACTGCATAAGGCAAAACCAGCTAGTTCAGCAACCGACCGTCAGCCATTTTTCTGAACATGCAGTTCACAATACAAACCACCGTGGGCAGATGTAAAAGCATTCCACATTAAATCCATTGCTCACTGTGTCGCTCCAGGCACTTAACTCAGTAACTTGGCGACTGGAACCATGTACTACCAGTCCAAAATGAGGCAAATGCGTAAGCAAACCGTAGCCAGAAGCAAACACACTCTACAGGTCTTAACAGATCAATGCAGTAAAGCTTATATTGTGTGTACCAAAATGATTACTAGACTTCACCTACAAAATCTATACTAAAACAGACAAAATGTTTTTTTATGTGTTCATTAGCATATTCTGTACTTAACATTTACGAGAGGAAGTCACTAAGTAACAGGCATTTTGCGAATAACCTTTTATTTTTAAAACAGTGCGAACCAGAAAGTGTGTGTGCGCGTGTGTGTGTTTGTGTGTTATTTTTTTTATAGATAGTCCCCTGCCTGGCATCATACTTGGTCCATCTGTCCTCTAGCTTGTTCATGCCTTCTAGGAAAAAAAAAGTTGTAGGCTTTAAACTAATTTTGCACAGGGTCCATTACCTGGTCGTCATCTGCAAAAACCTGATCCCCACAAATGTTCTTTCAAGGGTCCAGTTAGTTGCCTATCTTTTACAGGACGTCGCAGTAAACCCCAGCATTTTTTGTTTGTTTTGCTGTTTGTGATTTCTTGGCAACTTTACGTTCTGTATTTTACCATTGCTTTCTGAACGACCGGTACTCAAACCATTTCATAAAAACCAACGTAAGGCGGTCTGCTATCAAATAGCCGCAGCTGTATTTCAAACGTTTTGCGGGATTACGAATTGCGTCCGTAAATACTTCGCCACAAAGAAGGCGCAGTTGTCCTAACAAGTGAAAATCCAAAGTCAGGACTGTATGCTGGATATTTCAAGACCTCAAATTTCTGATCACATAGTATATCCACTGTATACGCAGCTGTATGACGGCGGGCGTTGTCATACAGCAAGAATACTCTATAACACAAAGGGAGGCTTTATACATAGTTGAAGTGTGAATAAAGGGAGAATTTATTTATAGTTGGAGTATGAATAGTCACTTCGTAACACAAATCCTTAAGAAGAACAAAGGAAACGTGATTTGAATTTGATGACTGCAAACAGGAACAAACAGACAAAAAGCTCGCCATCTGAAATGATAACAGGCGAATATAGCCCAACAGGGTTGAACAATATATGTCGTGTTTGGGTAACACAATAGAAATACAACATTAATTATAGTACAACTATAGTATTATTATCATATGAAATTACCTGAAGGAAAGGATGAATTGCTGGCTACTTTACTGCCTCGCCTAACTAGCATACAGTGAATGTAAGTATGTGTATCCACTCAGAAAAAAGCTTCGCCACGCTTCGACAACTGAGAATGGTTTGTGCAATTGAAGATTACTACGCTGAATAAACATTAGCAGTAGTACTGACTGCCATATCGCTATTAAGTCAAGCCAGAGTTGTGTTTATACAAACATACAAACTCTCTTTACAAAACTGGCTTCTGCTGCTACCAGGATAGGTTGGTTTATTGCGTACCCTACCAAATTTACTTTCTGCTACAGCTGCGTTAATTTCCTACCAGACTTCATCTTCTGAAACAGGACGTATCAACGGTGCATAATTGCGTGCACGTTCTGCGCCATATGAGCTGTCAAGCTGTATATCTTTAACTCTTTGAAAATTACTGATGTTATATTGAACCATGGGGAAATACATTTAGCCAGCGACCAGTTCATTAAAAAAAATGCAATAGAGCGCACCCTCCCCCTCGATCACATACGCACACACACTCTCTCTCTCTCACACACTCACACACCACCACCACCCACACTACATAAGTAATTAAAGAGACAATTTACTGGATCTAGAACAATTCGTTAAAAGAAAAATGAAAGCGCCACACATCATGTAGGCCTGGTTGTACGGAGTAAACAATATAAAATGACACAAAGTAGTGCAGCTTTACATAACAGATTTACGACACATACAGGTCGTTGCGGCGATTATCCTTCATCAGCAAACAAACTATTCACAAACACAACATATAATCAAGGAGATTTCCTGTGACTACATCAAAATGTGCCGGTCTCTCTGGCTGTGGGGTTATAACACTTTCTCTCTGTAATCCCGTTTATCACGCAGAGTCTCGCAGCGGAGCGAGAACTGAGGTGGTTCGACCCCCGCTCGTGACTTGCGGATACTGAGCCGGCCGCTCAGAAAGCAATGGCAAACTACTGAGCGTAATCTTGCCAAGAGATCAACAGACAGCTGAAAGATGCTGCTGTTGACAGCTAAGTCCTGTAAAAGGATACGCAAAACATATATATACATCAAAATGTGACGACAGGTCGATAAGAACAAAAGGATGGAACAATTAAAGCAATGAAGAGAAAATGAGAATTGAAAAAAAAATAATTTTTCATACTTACCTCACAGTTCCGATCTGTGATTAACTCAGAATATCTCCGATGTATTCTTTTTATACCCAACCGACGGAGTGGGATTGAGGATGGTGGCGGGGTGATAGGTGTTACGGTTCAGTGAGCACATAGAAAGAAGGGGGACGGAGGCAGGAGGGCAGGACGGCAACTGGTCTGGTAATGGTTTATGAGCAATCTCAGTGGATGTACTAACGAAGCATGAGTGGGCGCAAGCATGATGGTGGTACTAACCAACATCACATTATGCACTCATATATGTTATTTTGAGGCAAGTCCTAAAGTCTGCATGGACTGATATGCGTGAGCGTACATACATACATATACACCGCTCAACAGACATTCATACACTAGTGTACATGGGCATGTGCAAGGTATAAGAAGAGAGAGAGAGAGAGAGAGAGAGAGAGAGAGAGAGAGAGAGAGAGAGAGAGAGAGAGAGAGAGAGAGAGAGGGGGGGTGGAGGGAGGTAAAGAGAGAGGGAGGTGGGTATCATTCGTGTGATGTGCCTCATGGGGTATGCGGAGTAGGTCAGTCTACAAATACGAGGCTTCACTCATACTATTCCCTATGAAATAGGGTAAGTAAGGTTGATTGTTATACCACATATTATAAGATCATATCACCCAATGCTTGTGTTATTGGGGTTGTATAAGATCCGACCACTGGTGATACACATGATGTGGGTAGGCACAGAGAAGCAAGATAGTTTGCAAAGAGAGAGAGAGAGAGAGAGAGAGAGAGAGAGAGAGAGAGAGAGAGAGAGAGAGAGAGAGAGAGGTGTTGGAAAAGTGCCTGTGACATACCACATGAGGTATGCGGAGTAGGTCGGTCTACAAATACGAGGCTTCACTCACACTGTTCCCTATGAAATAGAGTCAGTAAGGTTGATTGTTATGCAACGTATTTGAGGATCAAATCACCCAGTGCTTGTGTTATTGGGGCTGTATAAGATCCGACCACCAGTAATACACATGCATAGATAGGCACAGAGAAGCAAGATTGTAGAGAGAGAGGTTGTACGGAGTTGGTTGTACGGAGGAATGGGTGCCCAGTCTCCCCTTCATTTTAACAGGCGACGAACCTGCATCCGACAGTGCTTATGTATTTATCAGCCCAGTTCGCCATCGCGCCCACTGTTGGCTGGAACGACGTTCAGTAATTTATCTGTTTAAAATAAACAACCCTTTTGCGTTCCCGACTTTAGGTCATTTGTGATGTATTAACCCTCAAGTCCCGATAGAAAAACTCGATTCGCATTAATTTTCATCTATCCGTCAAAAGCTGGAGCTGTGTGAGCTTGAATTAATTCAGAGTCAACCCAACAAAGGCAACAGTAACATGGTTTTCTTTGAATAATCATATTGTCAACACCCCAACACCAACTGTAAATCTTGTTCATTGTCCATTGTTCAGAGACAATGGAAATAACGCAGGCAATAAATTACCTGGGGATACGTTTTGATCGAAGCCTTGCTTATAATGAGCACATAGACCAGGTGATAATAAAGGCCAAGCAGGGTTTGGCTGCGATGCGGGTGATGGTGGTAGCAAACTGTGAGCAGCGTCATCTATGTATTCTATACGAGGGGCTGGTCATGTCTGTTTTTGAGCATGCGATGGCGATCCTGACTCTGAATCGTAAGCAGATAGAAAGGATCGAAAGGATACAGAACAAAGCTATGCGCATTATTCTTGGATGTACAAGAGATACAGCATGCAGGGCGATGTGCTACCTTCTTGATTTTCCAACCATTGAAGACAGAATACAAATTTGCAGAGCACGTGACTGCCTCAGAGTTAACGCAAACACACAACATCCACTGCATAGTGAAATTATGAAGGTAAAGAGCAGCAGGTTAAAAAGAAGAAGGTCGTGGATGCATCAAGCCATAGACATTCTTCAACAGGTGTGTTCACTTGAGGACTTAGAACCTGGCAATGAGTGGGTACAAGTGCCAACAGATTTCTGCACATCCTTTTCAGTTTGCATCCAACTAGACAGAAAATGCAGACAAGAAAATCCGGCTACAACAGAGGCGGAAGTACAAGCGTTGATTTTCGAGATTTCGCTAGACGGTGATACTGTCATTTACACAGATGGGTCGATCGTCCGACATGTGAGAAGCTCATGGGCCTTTACGGCTCAGGCCGGAGGAAGAATTGTGAAGAAGGACTCTGGTGCTTTTGTTGAGACCATAAGTAGCCTGACTATGGAAGTCATGGCAGTAAGTAAAGCAATAACATGGCTCGAGACACAGAAATTCACCAGGGCATGTTTCCTTAGCGACTCAACGAGCATGCTCAAGAGGATAGAGGAGGGGTCGATCCGAAGAGAGTGGTTGTTATCTCTGGAGCGGTCTTGACTGGGAAAGATTAGTTTCATCTTCGTGCCAGGGCATGCGGGAGTACAAGGGAATGAGCGGGCTGACAAGCTCACATCTACGGCAACTATGGAGGGCGGACGCGCCATGGACCAGGCTGACATTCTGAATGCTCTACGAGAAGTAAGAATTTTGCGAGAACCAAGTGATGAATGTGAATCTACAACCATGGTCATACAGCGAGAACAGCAAATTAAAATACGTGTGGCTAAACAAGAACACTACGCAGGAAGTCATAGAAGATTGATAAAGCAACATATCTTCATGTATCATCCAACATAATTATACACTATATACCTGGATATGTCATGTATCATCCAACAAAAGATGTCGGACTGCCCTAGCTATCTTCATGTATCATCCAACAAAAGATGGACTTCCTTAGCTATCTTCGTGTATCATCCAATAAAAGATGGACTTTCCTAGCTATCTTCATGTATCATCCAACAAAATATGTCGGACTGCCCTAGCTATCTTCATGTATCATCCATTAGGAGATGTCGGACCGCCCTAGCTAACTTCATGTATCATCCAACAAAAGATGGACTTCCCTAGCTATCTTCATGTATCATCCAACAAAAGATGGACGGCCCTAGCTATCTTCATCTATCATCCAACAAGATACACTGAGCTGACCTACCTATCTTCATGTATCATCCAACAAGAGATGTCGGACTGCCCTAGCTATCTTCATGTATCATCCAACAAGAGATGTCGGACTGCCCTAGCTATCTTCATGCATCATCCAACAAGAGATGTTAGACTGCTTTAGCTATCTTCATGTATCACCCAACAAGAGATGTCGGACTGCCCTAGCTATCTTCATGCATCATCTAACAAGAGATGACGGACTGCCCTAGCTATCTTCCTGCATCATCCAACAAGAGATGTCGGACTGCCCTAGCTATCTTCATGTATCATCCAACAAAATATGGACTTCCGTAGCTATCGTCAGGTATCATCCAACAAAAGATGTCGGACTGCTCTAGCTATTTCCATGTATCATCCAACATAAGATGTCAGACTGCCCTAGCTATCTTCATGTATCATCTAACATAAGATGTCGGACTGCCCTAGCTATCCTCATGTATCATCCAACAAGAGATGACGGACTGCCCTAGCTATTTTCATGTATCATCCAATATAAGATGTCGGACTGCCCTAGTTATCTTCATGTACCATCCATTAGGAGATGTCGGATTGCGCTAGCTATCTTCATGTATCATCCAACAAAAGATGTCGGACTGCCCTAGCTATCTTCATGTATTATCCAACAAGATACGTCGAGCTGCCCTAGCTCTCTTCATGTGTCATCCAACAAGATACACCGAGCTGTCCTAGCTCTCTTCATGTATCATCCAACACAATTATACACAATATAACTGGATATGTCATGTATCATCCAACACAATTATACGCAATATAACTGGATATGTCATGTATCATCCAACACAATTATACACAATATAACTGGATATGTCAAGTAAACATCGGTATTATTCAATATAATCCCCATCTACTTGTGCGGCTTTATGTCAGCGCGAAACAAATGTATTCCTTGCCTGTACCAGATTGTGTCTTGATTATGTAGTCATTTCTTCGTTGCACGAATCACCCCTTCATCATCTTCAAACCTCGTCCCACGGAGTGTATCTTTAAGTGGACCAAATAGCTAAACATCAGAGGATGCCAAATCGGGACTAGAGGGTGGTTGGGTTAGTACAGCTCAACCCAATTTGGTGACTGCTTTCCGTGTTGCCAGTCATTGTCGTGAAGGAGAAGGAAGTCTGCCGGATTCTTGTGCGGCTGAACTCTGAGAAAATGTTGATTCAGTTTTTTTCTCAATGTCTTAATGTAAGCTTCGAATTGATTGTCGCTATTATTGGCATAATATCCTCAAGAATCACACCTTCAATGTCCTAAAAGACATGATCATGACCTTTCCAGCTGAAGGAGTTGTCTCAGCATCTCCACTTCCATATTCTTTGCATATCTGAACCCAGCGACTGACTATACTCCTGTCGACTGCAAAACCTCCATACACATCGCATGGCCGCTTGTGAATGTTTGCAACAGTTTCCTTCTCCGCAACGAGAAATTCTATTACGATTCGCTGCTTATAACGCAAATTGCTAACAGGCTCAGTTTCAACGGTTTAGGTCAGCCATATTATTTAGCTAGTTGGGTTGCAATTTGGTGCACACAATCGGCATACGCCATATTTAAAGTGTGCAAAGTATCGCAATTCATCTCCAGCAACAGATGTTGAACTCCCCTAGATAGCTTCCTCACCTAGTAAGAGATGTCAAGCTGCCTAGGTTATCTTCCAATTCACCACCCAGTAAGAGATGTAGAACTGTCTAACTGTCTTCATCTTCATCATCCTACATGAGATCTAGAGCTGTCCTAACTATGTTCATCTTCATCACTTTATATGAGATATAGAGCTGCCCTGACTATCTTCATCTTCATCACAGAACTGTCCTAGCTATCATCATTTAACACCCGGCAAGTGATTGACAGGGCCGTCTTCAATCTTCATCTTTATCACAGAACTGCCCTAGCCATCTTTATCCTCATCGCAGAACTGTCCTAGCTATCTTCATCTTTATCACAGAACTGCGCTAGCTATCTTTATTTTCATCACATAATTGTCCTAGTTATCTTCACCTTTATCACAGAACTGCCCTAGCTATCTTCATCTTCATCACAGAACTGTCCTAGCTATCATTATTTAATATCTGGTAAGTGATTGACAGGGGCGTCTTCAATTTTCATCTTTATCACAGAATTGCCCTAGCCATCTTTATCTTCATCACAGAACTGCCCTAGCTATCTTCATCTTCAGAACAGAACTGTCCTTGCCTTCATCATTTAACACCCGGCAAGTGATTGACAGGGCCGTCTTCACTCTTAATCTTCATCACAGAACTGCCCTGGTTATCTTCAGCTTCATCACAGATCTGCCCTAGCTATCTTCATCTTCATCAGAGAACTGCCCTAGCTATTTTTATCTTCATCATATAACTGCTCTAGCTATCCTCATTTAACACCCAGCAATTGATGTATGACTGCCTTATCTATTTTATTTATCACCCACCAAGAGATTTCGAGTTGCCTTGCGCCCTCATTCGTCACCCAGCAAGCGATCAAGAACCTTCCGACTGTCTTCATTTATCACTCAACAAGAAATATAGAATCGCCCTAGCTATCTTCATCTTCTTCACACAGCAAGAGATGTCAAGCTGTCCTAGCTAACGTAATTCATCACCCAGTCATAGATCAAAAGCTGTCATAGCTATCCCTCATTAGTCACCAAGCCAAAGATCTATAACTGCTCTTGCTATTCCTATTCAGCACCCAGCCAGAGATCTAGAACAGCTCTCACTACCCTCATTCATCACCCAGCCATATATCTAGAACTGCTCTAGCTATCCCAATTTATCACACAGCCATACATCTAGAACTGCTCTGGCTACCTTAATTCATCACCCAGCCATACATCTAGAACTGTTCTAGCTACATTCATTCATCAACCACCCACACATCTGGAACTGTTCTAGCTACATTGATTCATCAACCAGTCATACATCTAGAACCCCTCTAGTTACCGTCATTCATCGCCCAGCCAGAGATCTAGTACTTCTCTAGCTACCCCCATTCATAACCCAGCCATACATCTAGAACTGCTCTAGCTACCGCCATTCATTACCCAGCCAGAGATCTAGAACTGCTCTAGCTATTCCCATACATCACCCAGCCAGAGATCTAGAACTGCTCTATCTTTCCCAATTCATCACCCAGCCATACATCTAGAACTGATCTAGTTACCGTCATTCATCACCTAGCTATTACATCTGGAACTGTTCATCAATCAATCATACATCTGAAACTGCTCTAGCTACGCTCATTCATCAACTAGCCATATATCTAGAACTGCTCTAGCTACCCTCATTCATCAACCAGCCATACATCTTGAACTGTTCTAGCTACATTCATTCATCAACCAGTCATACATCTGGAACTGCTCTAGCTACCCTCATTCATCAACCAGCCATACATTTAGAACTGTTCTAGCTACCTTCATTCATCACCCAGCCGGTTCTAAATGTTGCTGTATGTAGCCGGGGCGCAGTGTTGGGGTGAGCGCCCAACATTGCTTAAATACCCCAATGGCTCGTGAATACATAACCTATGCAGCAAAAGTCCAACTCCTGGCCTTCACGTGGCGGAACTGTTTCTACTAACAGGAGAAGGGGCGACGGCTAGTATCTGGCGCCGGAAAATAACCAGTGTGCTCTAGATGTGTATACACATACATGCATGTGCAGACACGTGTGTGCGTGTGTACACATCTAAACTCGAGTGAGACCACAGTCTGCTCTAGCAAAGGAAAGGTGCTGAAGACGGAGGCAACCAGCCAGGAGGCGCACCACAGAAATCAGGATGCCACGCAATTACGCAAAATGGAATATGTCGACTACTGCTAAAAGTTATGGTGCTTGCCCTGCTTTGGACCCCCAGGCAGGTGCTGTGCCGGGCCCTATGTCTCGAAAGGGTCCAACCCCAACTACTGGAGGTCCTTCTCAGATGTCCTGTGGAGCCATGGGACATGAGAATAGAACGACTGGCCATAATAAACAAAGACTTAAAATAATGCACTGGAATGCGGAGGGAGTCAGCAACAACAAAAATAGAATTAGAAAACATCTTGGACCAAGAAAAGGTAAGCATATGTTGCTTGCAAGAAACTCACCTCAACGAAAATATAGCCTTCAAAATCAGAGGCTACCTGTGTTACCGATCTGACCGAAAGGGCAGGCGAAAAGGTAGGATACTTACCCTTGTAAAAAATAACATCACTGCTTCCCAAATCGAAGTCTATATGGAAGGGGCTGAGTATCAGACACTTAAACTTAAAACAGGCTATACAGATCTACATCTGATCAATTACTACTGTCCATGTGACCGCCCACAGGCACAGGACACACTAACTACCATTAACAGAAAAAATGATTGTGTGTGGCGATTTCAAAAGCCACTCGCAGAGTTGGGGCTATGATCACATGGACCAGAGAGGAGAGAGACTGGAAGACTGGCAGGATGAGAATAGATCCATCTTGGTTAACAAGCCGTCCGACCCACATACTTTCTACTCGAGATCATGGCACTCTACAACTACACCTGACCTGGCTTTTCATTCACCAGACCCGGAGTGGAACATTACATGAAATGTTGGGAAACAACTTGGTGGCAGCGACCATCGGCCAGTCTTGCTAACTGTAGAAAATGAGCTTGTAAGTGAAAGCAGCACCCTCTTGAGGTGGAACTACAAGAAAGCAGACTGGACAATGTACAAGAATCGCACCTGCATACTGGTTAGAAATTTGAACACTGAGAAATAAATAAATAAAGTAGTTGAAGAGTTTGGGAAATGCATACTACAGGCAGCGCGAGAAATAGTACCAAGAGGAGCTCGTAAACAATATAAACCCTACTGGAGTAGTGAACTGGAACAGTTGCATAATGATGTGAAAGTATGTAGAAAGCAAGCAGAGGCCACACCCAGCAAAGAGCACCACAATACATTCCAGCATGCAAAAGCCAAATTTCAAAGGGCCAAGCTGCAGGTTAGACGGAAAAGCTGGTAGGAAAAAACAGAGTCTCTGAACTTTGAAAGAGACACAAGGAAATTGTGGAAGCTAATAAAACAACTTAACAATGAAGGCACAGGGAGAAACTCAAAAATTGCACTACATAAAGATGGAAACATCTAAACAAGAAAGCAAGCAACTGACCATTTTGCGGACTCATTCGCACAAGATAACAATATCAAAATTAGTCCAGAGAAACAACAAGAGATTCGAGAGAAACGGCAACATACAGGACAGAAGGAAATAGTACATGAGGTTCTGGAGGTACCCATCACAATCAGCGAACTGGAGCTAGCCACATCAAAACTGAAAATGAGAAAGTCACCAGGAGCTGATGGTATCTCCAATGAAATGATCAGGAACCTAGGAACAGAGGCCAAAGCAAAGCTGTTGCAGATCTTCAATAATAGTTGGACCTTAGGCAGTGTTCCACAATCCTGGAGAGAAGCAATCATGATACCCCTCCTAAAATCAGGGAAAGATAGTTCCATTGCCTCTAGCTACAGACCAATTAGCCTCACGAGCTGTCTCTGCAAAACACTGGAGCGCATAATCAACCACAGACTGCATTGGTACATTGAAAGTAAAAACATCCTTGTGCCACAGCAGGCTGGCTTTAGGCAGTGCTACTCTACGGAAGATCAGACAACCTACCTCTCTCAAGAAATTGAGGATGCATTCCAAGAGAAGAAGCTGGTGCTTGCGGCATGGATAGATTTGAAGAAAGCCTTTGACAAAGTCTGGAAAGAAGGTCTGTTGAATAAACTGAGAAACTGCAAAGTCAATGGAAGAATGTACAAATGGGTGAAAGCATACTTGCACAACATAAGAGCCCGAGTACAGATAGACGGACTAAAGAGCAAGAAAGTACTACTGCGTCACGGTGTTCCCCAGGGCGGAGTCTTGTCCCCCACACTTTTTCTAATCTTCATCAATGATTTCGTTGCTAATCTACCGCATGGAATTAAAGCGGCAATGCACGCCGATGACCTGGTTCTATGGAGCACAAATGAATATGCATCAGTGGCCACCAGATTACTACAAAGAGCTGTAGACACATTTGTTGCATGGGCAAACAGATGGTGTGTCAGCATAAACACTGACAAGTGCAGCACCACCCTATTTACCCTCTCTCCAAAACAAAAGGCAGGGACCATCCAGATAAATAGAACACCCCTAAGAGAAGATAAAGAACCAACATACCTTGGAGTAACATTTGATGACAGGCTGACATGGAGAAAGCACATCAACAAAGCAGTAGCAAAAGCCAGAAGGAAAATAGCCATCCTGAGAAAGCTAAGTGGAACCACATGGGGAGCCAGTGGGAAAATACTTAGCAAAGTTTATCAACAGAGCATACGACCACACCTGGAATACGGATCAACTGCGTGGTGTTCGGCATCAAAAACCACACTACAAGAGCTGGACAAAGTACAAAATCAAGCACTTAGAGCCACCACAGGAGGGATGAGATCAACCCCTATAGTGGAAATAGAGAAGATGGGGAGGACACAAGCACTGAGTGAGCGCAGAGATACGAAAACGCTAATACAAGCAGACAAGTTCCTCAGCTTGCCAGGCCACCCTATGAAGAACAGATTTGAAAACCTAGCTATGGGGAGGTTGAAAAGAAGTAGTTTTACCCACCAGGCCAAACGACTCTGCAGAGAAACCACCGATCTGCCCACAGTTGGTATCCCCCTAACAACTATTCCAGAGCGAACTCCATGGACAGATGAGCATAGACTATCATTACAAATCTAGACAAAAGTGAGAGGAATATTTGACAAGGAAGAACAGAACAGTGTGAAGCGAAGAACAGCCACTCTCAGCTTCCTTGATGAAGAATACCCACAGGACCTCTGGATCCGTGTCTACACAGATGGGTCAGCACAAAATGCTGTTCGAAATGGAGGAGCGGGAGTGTACATAGAATGCCCAAATAATACTAGGGACACAGCTAGAGTACCGACAGGAAAGTACTGCCATAACTACGATGTTGAAATTGAGGCAATCAAGATAGCAACATAGAAATTACTAAATACCAGCAATGGTACACAACCTGTGGTGCTATTGACAGATGCAAAATCAGTACTCGAGGCGCTCCTGTCTAGGAAATTGCAGTACTAAGGACACTACTTTCTGAACTTAGCAGTCAGCATAAGGTCACCATACAATGGATACCATCCCACTGTGGAGTACCCGGAAACGACAGAGCTGATCAATTGGCTAAGGAAGGAGCCAAAGAAGAACATCCTGATGTGCCCGTTACATACCACCAAAAGAAAAGAATGATCAAATCAGTCAGAAAGCCACTAAAACCTGCTCAAGATGACTACCACGTTATGGATAGACCAGAACAAGTCATTATTCTGCGCATCAGAACAGGACACAATAGATTACGCAACCACATGTATACAAAATTCAAGATTGGTGAAACAGCCATGTGCACATGTGGATTGGCGTCGCAGACAGCAGAGCACATACTCCAAGACTGCCCAAAATATAACATATCTAGGCAAACCTTCTGGCCTAGAGAGACGACAGTGGAAGATAAACTCTATGGACCGCTGTGTGAACTGAAAAAGACAGTTCAATTCATACAAGAGACAGCATTGCAGTTATAGACATATTTCCAGCGAACGAAAGAAGAAGAAGAATCACCCAGCCATACATCTAGAACTGCTCTAGCTACCCTAATTCATTAACCAGCCATACATATGGAACTGCTCCAGCTACCCTCATTCATCAACCAGCCATACATATGGAACTGCTCCAGCTACATTCATTTATCACCCAGCCAGAGATCTAGAACTGCTCTAGCTACCCTCATTCATCAACCGGCTATACATCTATAATTGCTCTAGCTATCGTCATTCGTCAACCGGCCATAGGGGAGACTGGGGAGAAATGGACCAGCAATTTTGTAGTTTTCAATTTTTGCTCATCACCGGAACAGATTTGATCGAAACATAACAAAACCATGACTAAAATGTTGTACTTTTATTTTAAAAGGGGAAAATATTTAGCAATCTATTTCTATATGTTTCTTTACAAAATGCATTTCAAAAATGTATATGAACATGGGGAGAAATTGACCACCATTGGGGTGAAATGGACCAGCACGTGGGGAGCAATGGACCATAGTGGGGAGAAATGGACCTTTTTTAAAAAGAAGCAGCAACAACTCATCCATATTGCTATAAGAAATAAATAATCATTAAAAGGATATTTGCAGTTGTTTTTTTTTTATTATTTTAAGCGACAGTAAAAAAAAGTTTAATATGATATATTAATCTAATATAAAGTTTTATCGAACATTTATGCCTGCAAGACTTTCTTTGAAGACATAGCCATCTTTGGTCCTAGAAGTGGTTCCAGTGATTGTAGATCTAGTAAGCTGTGCTTTAATACATGTAATTGAGACACTGGCGACATCTTCTACCTTAGGCTTAACAAATTTACCAGCAACCTTCTCACTCTTGCGCAAGAACTCTACCTCAACATCACCATCATCATCAATGTCTCCCCTTACAATTCCTACATAGTAAACACAAGTCTTCTTTGTTCCATATTCACATAGCACACACTGGCCTTCAAAAACCTCACGCACACCAGTCAAGCTAACCGTACACTCCTCATTTTCACCAAATGAAACATCAGAATCTGTGTCATCACAAAACGAAATGTCAGTTTCTGGATCTGAATCAACATCAAGTTCTTTCAGCAGCTGTCTCTTTGCCTTTTTGGGTGGAACTTTTGCTGCCTTTTCTTTCATCACCGCTCTTTCCCTAATTCGATCCATTTCTGGCGTAGAAGTAGCCAGCATAGTTTTTCCTCTTTTCCTCATATTATTTGAATCTTTTCGCGGACCAGCTTTTGGTAGTCCTCTGAAAACATGAGGCGAAGTAAAGGAAGAAGTAGCTTTATGTTGAAGACTCCCTGATATTTCCTGCAAGTCATCTACAAGGTTCTCAACATTACACTCTTTCTGATTTTCATGAAATTCTTGTGCAGTTTGATCTGTGCTGGTACCACAATGTGGAGATGCTGATCCTGTCTGTTCATTGCTTTCTAAAGTGGCATTTTCACTGTCCTTGCTGATGGGCCTGTTCGTTATTTCTGAAGGCATAAAATCATCTTCTGTAAAAACATCCTCGTTAAAGGGCCAAATACCTGCCACTGCAAAGCCTGATTGAATGTTAATGGGAGTTGCCGCTTTAAGAAAAGCGTGGCCTCCTAGATTTGCAACTTGATAGATTGTCAGTGGTGTCCCAACATTTTTCATCATCCATGAATCACACGCATTGTTGTAGACCGACTTCATGGGTCCAAAAACTGAACGGTCCAAGGGCTGAGTTTTAGATGAGGTGTGTGGTGGCAACGTGATCACATGAATGTTGTTTTTCTTGCACAGTTCAAGTGATTCAAATGAAATGTGGGAATCGTGATTGTCCAAGATCAAAATCAAAGGGAAGTCTTTGGAAGGTCTTGAATGCTTAATGAAGTGATTTATAACTTTGACGAAATTATCACGGGTCATCCAACCTGATTCATTCACAAGGCCAAGGGAACCTTCAGGTGCTCCAGCAAGCATAAAATTCTTAAAAATGTTTCTGGGAAACACAAAAACTGGAGGGATAATGTGACCCGCAGCTGACACAATGCAACAGATTGTGACCAGTTCTCCTCTTTCTCTGGATGTCACCTGGCCTGTTTGCTTCACTCCTCGTGGGGCAATTAATTTTGGCACTTTCTGTACAGTGGTCAGACCTGACTCATCCAAATTGTAGATTTGAGCTCCACTCACATTTAGTTTTGTAATGGTTTCCTTCACAATGTTGAAGAAGGTGCAAATATTATGTTTGTTGAAAGCTGTAGCTCTAGCCAGAGATGTTGCCTCAGGTTGCCTTATGGTCAGCTCGGGATTCCGTCGCAAAAATCCACAAAGCCAGTCATTCCCTGCCATCATTTGCTCATCCCAGGTTAAAGGATGTGCAATGTTATTGACTTTCGCCATCTCGTACGCCAAAATACGAACGTTTTTAGTTGTGAGTCCATGGAACATTCTTGCACAATCTTTCAAGTAACTAGCAAAATCAGCTTCTTGCTTAGCTGTGAAAACAAGGCTATGCCTATAATTTGGTACGAGTCTAGTAGGCAGACCATTTCCTTCTCTGTCTTTTGTAAGATTGTTATTGAGGGTAGAGCGAGCAATGCCGTACTCCCTTGCAGCTTTCCTCACTTTCATTCCATTTTTCACAGCATTAACAGCTTCTCTCATACGTTCCTCCGTAACGAGACCCTTGTTGGTGTTTCTGATGTACAATCTTGGCATCTGAAACAAAAGAGTGACAGAATTATATAACATTTAGAATGGTAGGCCTATCATTTGCAAAGAAATACTGATCATAGCACGAATGGCGTGCATCTTTAATAAATCACTGAAATAACATTTGTTAACAGTTTTATTGGTCTAGATTTAGACCCCAGTATTAACAAGAATCAATAATGCTGATATTCGAATGCAATCTTCAACACTTTTAATAACAACAGACTGTCTTGTCAATTTCTTCTATGGGGAGAAATGAACCATGGGGAGAAATGAACCGGTCCATTTCTCCCCCATCAATGTATTAAACTATTCAGCCATAAAGTCTCTTAAATCTAATATTATATGCTATATTTTTTATATGAACTCTTAAATAACAAGTAAATAAAGATATTAACGTAATTACCTTGTCCTGATTCCTGACTATGCGTCTGCTTTACGATGGTGTCTGGAACTGGAAAAAGAAACTTTAGTGCAGAAAATTTTTCAAACTTTGCGTGGGAACGACCTGTGCGGGAAGTCGATGGCAAATGAAAAATTCGGACTATGTTTGATGTGGAAAACAAACTTATTATGGTTTCACTTTCATTGCATCACAGCCAGGGGCCAGAGAGGGGGTGGTCCATTTCTCCCCTATTTCCATTTCTCCCCAGCCTCCCCTACATCTATAATTGCTCTAGCTACCGCCATTCATTACCCAGCCAGAGATCTAGAACTGCTCTAGCTACCCTCGTTCATCAACCAACTATACATCTAGAACTGCTCTAGCTACCCTCATTCATCAACCGGCTATGCATCTATAAGTATAATTGCTCTAGTTACCATCATTCATCACCCAGCCATACATCTAGAACTGCTCTAACTACCCTCATTCATCAATCAGCTATACATCTAGAACTGCTCTAGCTACCCTCATTCATCAACCGGCTATACATCTATAATTGCTCTAGCTACCCTCATTCATCGCCCAGCCAGAGATCTAGAACTCGGTATTGAAGAAGATTGCTTAGTAAGACAATTAACATTTAGGACAATGCAATATTTGTTTTCATCTAAAGCGATAAATACATGATGTATTTTCAATTACTGGGGTGTTTTTGAAAATATTGCCGTTCCAAGTTTTGTTTTTACCTCTTATGTTGCGTGAACTCCACAATGGATGAATACAATACTTGGAACGGAAATATTTTTAAAAACCGACATTCATTAAAAATACACTCTAGGCCTATATGTCTGGTAAAGAAACAAAAATATGAAGGATGTACGTGCGAAAAGGGATAAGATAAAGAACACAACATAGATGGATTCAAAATGTGTTAGATAGTTTACAAATGACAGTAGCACAGATCAGAACATTTGGCACAAGTTATTGAAACATTTGGAATGATTTTTATATGGGCAAGATAAGACAGAATATATGGTAATTTCAAGAGACGGAATGACTAAAAACTCTGGCCACATACAAATAGATAATATGACCATTAAAAGAACGGAAACATACAAATACCTGGGTACAATCTTCAACTGCTCCAACATCATAAGGGAAGAAATACAAACTAGAATCAACTCTGGAAATAAGATATACTATGCACTACAACATCTACTAAAATCAAAGGCGCTATCTCGTAACACCAAAATCACAATATACAAAACACTGATCAGACCAGTTGTGCTGTATGGCTCTGAAACCTGGAGTACAACGAAAGGAGACGAAGCCTTGTTACAAACCTTTGAGAACAAAGTTTTAAGACGCATCTTTGGACCCATTAGGGATACACAAAGTGGAGAGTGGAAAAGAAGAAGTAACAAAGACATTTATGATCTGTTTAAGTCCCCGCTAATCACTGGTATCATGAAGGCTAATAGACTACAATGGTGGGGCATATAGAAAGAATGGAAGATAATAATATTAATAGGGAAACAAAACTCGCTTACACTCAGGAAATAAATGACCGCAGACCCCGAGGTAGACCAAGAAGACGGTGGAGAGATAATACATGTACAGACCTACAAGCACTTGGAATCAACGACTGGCAAGAGAAGGTCCACCAGAGAGACGAATGGAGACGGATTGTATTTGCAGCAAAGAACCTCAATGGCTCGGAAAGCTGAAGAAGAAGAAGAAGAAGAAGGGTTTGTACGCGAGAAGCCACTAGATGATGATGAAAGTTACCTGCAATACAAGGTAGATAACTCTAATATCAAACAGAAACAACAATGAGCGACCATCTTCTAGTCATTGTTCAGTGCGTCATTATATCTTGTAGCAGTCGAGGAAGGATATGATATAGGATAGGGTGTGTATTTGTCATTCCAAGTGATTATAACACAGCAAACATATCAGTTTTGAAAACACACAATGTTAAGTTTGATATAATTATTTAAATTGGAAACGTTCTCAAATGACTTCATAAACACTGTTTGATTGTTCTGTCTGTTACTTACTCAGTAACTACTCAACTGTTTGAAGTGTTTGTTTGTGTTTTGTAGGCATTTAGTTTAGTCATTTAATTAGTAACATTTTCATTTTCTACATTTCTTTTCAATTATGCAATCTTCATAGTTGGATACCTCTTCAAAAACCAAAATCCAAGGGTACCTTATTCGCTTATGAGGGTCAATTCTAAGCCGATATATTGTTTGTGTGTCAACCAAGTCAAATCTGTATTAATAATGATATGATATCTCATAGTCATATATAATTTAATCTGAACAAGTAGTAAAATTAAAAGGGGACTTTATTCGCAATAAAATTGCGAATAAAACTGAGAATATTCGCAATACAAATAAAACTGAGCTTTATTCGCAATAGAATTGTGAATACAACTGAGCTTTATTCGCAATCGAATTGCAGGAATTAACAAACATGTCACAGTGTCCGCTCACTAGTCAATTTTAGTTTGAGCCAGTAAGAAGGTGGTTAATTTGGCAAATATACCACGTTAAACAACGACATCTATTGGATCCATTGATTCAGACACTTGATCACTCCGTTGCTGCCTGGAGGATGCGCACCCCCCTGCAGTTTCCACAGATCCATAGAGCACACTTTATTCACAAGCTTCGAGTTTCTCAATTCTATATTTTAGTTCCTAATGTTTTATATTTTGTATTAAAACATCGCTTTCACCCAATTAATTGCTGAAAAATGAAAAAAAAAATATTGCCTCCCCAGCAGGGAATCGAACCTCGAGCTCCTGTGTGACAGGCGGAGACACTTACCACTATGCTACTGAGGACATGACAATAGATCAACAAAAATTTATACTATAGTCACACGCATGTCCCGATGACGTCACATACATCATGACCAGCCGGGCTTTCCGGGGCTGGGAATAATCATGTGACCAGCCGGGACAATTCGATTGCGAATAAACTTTATCTTTATTCGCAATTCTATTGCGAATAGTCACTGTTTGAACTGTTTGATTGGTTGTTTTTTACTGTTTGAACACTTTGAAGATGTGACTTAACACTTACAATCACTGTGTTTTAACACTTATGTCAATGCAACTTTTTAAATTTGTGAACAGAGACCTTATCATTGTGTTCATTACCATGAGGCAGAATTAAGTAAACAAAAATTGTTGAAATATTGTGTCATTTAATCAAAATTACTATCCATTTAACAATTCAGTGAGAAATTTAAAAATTAGGTTTGGACCACCAAAAATGGATGACGGAAAATGGGAAATAGGGTTGTGTCACTGTTAAGACTTAAAAGTTGTTAATATGGTAGCAGACATGTACTATATATAGAATTAAATAATAAAGGTGGTTGCGTAGGGAAAACTGCTCTATTGATAATTTAAGTATAGTTTGAAAATACATTTTTAAATTATCTACTACATCATCAACATCATCATCATCATCATCATCATCAAGTGCCCTGCCGGCTGGCATAAGCGTTCATGGCTCTCCACAGATCTCGGTCTTTGGTTTTCTGGATCAACTCTGCTGCTGATATTCCTCAATGCCACCGTCTCAATTCATCCAGCATCATTTCTCTTGGTCCACCTCTGCCTCTCTTCCCCTCGATCTTTCCAGTTGTCACACATTTCTCCAGTGCCTCTCTTCTTGTCACATGACCGAAGAAAGCTGTTTGTCTCTGTCTTATTGTTGTATATAATGTTCTAGTTTCATTAGCCTGTTTCAGGCAGTCATTGTTAGTTACTCTGGCAGTCCAAGGAATTCGCAACATTCGTCTCAGGAACCACATCTCTGTTGCTTCTAAATTCTTCTTAATTTGTTCATTTACATTCCAAGATTCACTGCCATACAGCAAAACTGGTTCTTTATAGCATTTCAGCACTCTTTTTCTTACATTCAGTAATAGGGACTTATTGCATAAGATACTCTTCATTTTCTGAAATGCGGCTTTTGCTTGCCCTAATCTGCTCTTAATCTCTGTTGTACATCTTCCATCTGATGTTATAAATGCTCCTAGGTATCTAAAATTATCCGTCATTTGCAACTGCGAGTGCTAACAAGACAAGTCACCTGAACAAATCAAGAAGCCTTATACGGGGGAAAATGGCACGTGGCCAGAACACCAAAAAACACGCGATATCCAATATGTGCAGCGTGTGAGCCGACAAGAAGAAGAACGTGGAGAGCCTGTCTGCGAGCTGCAACAAAGAACCTGAGACTACAGCTACTACAGAAGCCACCATGAAGGAGACCATCGACAGTCCACCACAGACACAAGCCAAACCTACTGAGAAGCAGAGAGAGGAAAAAGACACCAGAGTCGGAAACACAGACTTACCGACAATCAGGTGGGTTATCAAGCATATCTAAGTGGAGCTATAAGACGAAGAAATCCTGAAGCAGCTACGTGAAGAGAATCTCCAACCCGATTCTTGAAGGCGGAGTCGCTCCTCACCTACTCCAAGATTCCCACAACCTTGGCGGTGGTGACGACAGAAAACAGCGAGATGCCGACCACAGTATCTATCAACAAGAAAATACAACAACCAGAGAGATTCATCCCAAGAGTCAATCAGTGTTCCAGATGTCAGAGGGCCGGCTGCAGCAGAGCAGCATGTCATAGTAAGAAGGAAATCTGCCGGTACTGCGCTGATCACCACGCCTTCAAGGAGTGTCCGCTGGCCAAGCTGGACACGGACTTCTGAGCACTCAACAACAAAAGAAAGTGCGCCAACTGCCTGGGCAAGCATGGAGCAAGATACTTGGGCTGTCCGTACCACCAAAGACACAGAGATGTCTTAAAGTTCACCATCAACACAAAGACACCATACAATGAAGCAATGCGGAGGTGCGAGACAGTCACGTGCATCTCACAAGCGGAAAAAGCTCAAATGCAAGACCAGATAGAAGAGCTAAAGAAGCAAATCAAGCTGCTTCAAACAGCGGCACTGACCAGCAACAATGAAAAGCTGCTTGCTGAAATAAAGGAGATCCAGCGTAACATCATGCAAGAAGTGGAACATATGGCCGTGATGAGGAAGGAAAATCAAGAAATGCTACGCACCTTTAAAGCGGAGAGAGAGAGCAGCTGAAAACTAAAATGAAACCAATTCAAAACAAGCCAACAGAAGCCATGCAAGAGACCACTGAGAAGCCGTAAGAAACCCAACAAAAAACTGAGCCGGAACCGTAAGATACAACCAGCAGCCGAACCGTGACGCCCGAGACATTCAAGGGGAAACCAACATCCAGCCAGACAGCCGAGGAAAGACAAGATGAGTGCCCTGATGACGGCTTGAAGTGGGATCCCGATGGACCTACCTTGGAGGAGTGCATAGAAGCAGAAAAGAAACGGAGTCTCTGTGGCGAAGTGGTCAAGCCGTTTGACTCGTGCTCCGAAGGTTGCGGGTTCGATTCCGGGCCGCGTCCTTCGGTTTACGAGTTAAATGTTTCGGAGACTCCTGCGGGTCGTCGCTAAAAGCTACGGAGTTCGTGCTTTGTGCGACGCTTTCGATGCTGCGGAAAGAGACCGAGCCATATGGGATAAAACCCGGTGCAATGAAGTCGACCCTTTCAAATTTTAAGCGACTTTTTAAGAAAAGAAACGGACAAGGCAAGAGGCACTCAGGCACGAGGAATACATAAGGAGACCGGAAGAAAAAGGAAAGAAGATGCCCAAGAAACTCAGGGGGAAACCATTATACCGGAGATACTCTGTGATTGTGAGGCCGAACTCGAGTATTATATAGATGACGGAGAGGCCGTCCCATGGCTGACCACAGAGGAAGCAATCGAAAGACAGCAAGAACTCAAATGCGAAAGTGAAAAAAGGCGCAAGGAGGAAAATCGCATTGAAAAGATTCTACAGGCAATACACAAAAAAGGAGGCAAAAATACTAAATAAAAAGTCCTTTTAAGGACTACAACCAGTCAAGCCAGACGAGCCAGGAGTCTACACCAACAAAGGAAATCACAACAGGAGAGGGGCACAAAGGACAGCCGCCGACTGTTTCCCCCAGCTGACATCACAGACACAAACCAACATAACTAGTCCGAGATAGGGCTCACTCGTAAGAGCGCACAAGACAAGAATTAGGGTGTATGAACCCACAAAAACCACGGCTCTTAACAATAACCTTCGCTGAGGAAGCAGGTTAGATGAGCCGAATTCGGAATTATTTTTTCGAAAATTGGAATTGGAATTATAAAATTATCCACTTGGTTAAGGAGTTTTCCATCTATTTCTATGTCACATTTTGGTGTCACCATTTTCTTTGATATCACCATTGTTACTGTTTTCTTGATATTCAAGGAGAGTCCTTTCCTTGCACTCTCTGTTACTACAATGTCCAACAATTGTTGTAGGTCTGTTGAATTATCAGCCACCAATACTGTGTCATCTGCATAGCGTATATTATTTATATTATAACCTCCAACTAGTATTCCTGGCATCTCTTTTATCTCTCTCATTATTACTGTAGAGGGAGAAGAGATCGGGTGACAAGACACCCTTGTCGTACTCCTAGCTTTATCTGTTCTACCCTCTTTATTTCCCATTTTAATTGCTGCTACTTGATTCCAGTAAATATTCTCTATTATTCTTAAATCTTTCCCATCAGTGTTGATATCTTCAAACATTTTAATCAGTTCATCATGTTTTACTTTATCAAATGCCTTAGTATAGTCTATGAAACACAAATATATGTCTCTCTGTTTCTCTATTGACCTTTCTACCATATATTGAAAAAAAAAAGAAGAATTTCACGTACCAAGGTAAATTTCCTTCATTGTGTCAAGATGATCCAGTTAAGTTTATATTTCAAATATTGTATTCCCTTTTAGTGAATTTAAACGTAACAACCACATACACATGCTACTGCTTCTAGTGCACTGGATTAATTTGTTTACGTATGGATTAAATGTTGGACGGAGGGAATAGCAGAGTCCATGGGAATATCGATACATGAGGCCTATAATCGGGCACTCTCACGATGTTTATACTTCACCTCGACACCGCAAGGTACAGGAGGAACATGAGATGAGATGGATTAGCTTTCCATATTACCAGTGTCCCTCGTCATCAAGCGAACTCACTCTGACTTCAGAGGTAATTACAAGTGTAATAATTAGGATGATTTATATACATCCAACTGCAGAAGAAATATTCAATATTATATTGTTTTGTTGATGGAGAAAAATAAAGAGAAACAAATAGCTCTCTTGACAGATGCAAAATCAGTTTGTTTCAATACTGAAAAGCAAATACAGTGCAGAACTAGCAGACCTAAAAACAGCACTTCAAGATTCTGACATAAATCCAAAAGGGTTGCATTAAATTAAATGGATCCCCTCACATTGCAACATACCTAAAAATGAAGAGGTTGACAGATTGATGAAGGAAGGTTAAAGACTACCTTAGCCTGATAGAGACATAACCTATGATGAGGTCAAGAGATTATAAGTATTTAAAGAACTAAGTCGGTAAGTGGGTATTAAAAATCCAGGCCACCATAAAGATGTGCAGAATTCAAGCTCCCCCTGAACAAGTTCAATTTTTAGACAACACAGGACACAACAGCTAACATTTCAAATACCATTTATTCAATAAACTAAAGATACGAGGTACTGATGATTGAAACTGTGCAACTGGTAACAATATATGCAGAACAGAGACAATTATTTTTGATAGCACTTAGTATCTTGGTCATAATGTTTAAAAATTAGATTTTTACTTATGAGATACCACAGCTAGATGGCCTTGAATAATCCAATGCAATGGTACCTCAGTGAAGCTTGCATGGCTCAGTACTGAGATAGTGTTTAAATAGCTTGTGATTGTATGTACACATGTCAGTGGTGTCTTTGATTCACTGTGGAAGATTGTTCCATAGCTGAGCTTTGGTGTACACTAAGCTTATTATGTGGACGTTTATCCTAGATTTGGAGATATGTAGTATATTTAGGCATTTGCTAAGTCTTGAATTATATAGAAAATAACATGGGGCCAAATATTGAGTTTTGAGGTACTTCAATATTTTAAGGTAGTGATTTGAGATGGGGATTTAGTATGTGATACTACTTGTTTTCTGGTTAACAAAATGTTTTCCCAAAATTATATTTGTAAAATACTTAATAATTTTTGTTATTGTTCCAGTTACTGAAAGCCAGTATCAAGAATTGTTTTAGAGCATAGAGAATATGTGCTGAGTTCAGTCAAGAACCGACATCACTGCACTCTGGGCATTCCCATAAGTGCTTAGTCCACATCTTCAACAGCCAGCGTAGAGTTTCAATACTGATGGTGCCCATTGCAATCTGATTATATGTCTCTTGCTTTTCCTCTGAATGACAACTGTCGACCAGATCCTCTGACCACCCCTTGCTGCTACATTCTCTCTAGACCACAATAGTCTGTCTGTTCTTCTTTATTAATCATATTCTCCCAAAAGGCCTTCGCCACATCTACCTTATCTTGCATCAAATCTGATTGAGAACTTTCTTATGAAAGTTTAAATTTTTGCATTAAAGGTTATATTACTTGTCTTTGTAGTTATTAGTTTATATAAATTCATTTTTTTCTACATAACTGTTTTGTTTATTTTAATTTTGTTTTAATATTTTCTATTGTCACATAATGTGTGTATTCAACATTCATATGTATCATGAAATTGAGCAAAATGCTATATTTTTTCTTATTTTATTCTGTCACTAGTTTTAGCACTAAGAGACTGTTATGCTGGGGGGGGGGGGGGGGGAAGAGAGAAAGAGGAGGAGGCAGCATACATGTGACTCAAATATTTCTTTGTTGTTGTTGTTGTTAAAACTATTTATGATAATTACACCATGAGACACATAATCAGGCTGCTACTGTTACCATTAGTATTGGGACTCTTCGCTGGCTGTTGTAGATGTGGACGAAGCACTATGAGAATGTCCTGAGTGCTTGCTAGTTGGTTCTTGACTGAACTCAACTCAACCATTAAATTAGTTAATTCAGCTGTCTTTTGAAGTTTCTCTTTATTTCTATGCATCTTGGAGCTTATACTTATTGTTGATTGAAAATATTTACATTAATTAAGGTTTATTTTTATAATGTTTGTTGCTATCATTGTTTTATGTTCTGTATATATGTGTATCTTTTTTTGCAGATCATCAAGAAAGAAAGAAACATCTGTTAAGTTTATCAGTAGACTAACATCATTATTGGAAACACTGGTTTTTCTGTTCATTCCTTACATGAACAGATAATGAGCATTGCATCACACTGCGGGCTACCAATAGATCCTTGGTATGTTGTGATCAGGTCTGTGTTGAAAGCAAGAAGCTATTAGGTGAAGGTTTTTGTATATATATTTGTGCAGTATGGTGATTCAAATTTGGAAGAAACTGTATTTATATTGTTAGATTTTGAAACTCTGTTCGTAGAATGTGAGATGTTGGAACTATATTCTTAGAATGTGAGATGTTGGAACTATGTCTTTAGAATGTGAGATGTTGGAACTATGTCTTTAGAATGTGAGATGTTGGAACTATGTCTTTAGAATGTGAGATGTTGAAACTATGTCTTTAGAATGTGAGATGTTGAAACTATGTCCATAGATTGTGAGATGTTGGAACTATGTCTCTAGAATGTGAGATGTTGGAATTGTGTCTTTAGAATGTGAGGTGTTGAAACTATGTCTTTAGAATGTGAGATGTTGGAATTGTGTCTTTAGAATGTGAGATGTTGGAACTATGTCTTTAGAATGTGAGATGTTGGAACTTTGTCTTTAGAATGTGAAATGTTGGAACTATGTCTTTAGAATGTGAGATGTTGGAATTGTGTCTTTAGAATGTGAGATGTTGGAACTATGTCTTTAGAATGTGAGATGTTGGAACTTTGTCTTTAGAATGTGAAATGTTGGAACTATGTCTTTAGAATGTGAGATGTTGAAACTACGTCATTAGAATGTGAAATGTTGGAACTATGTCTTTAGAATGTGAAATGTTGGAACTATGTCTTTAGAATGTGAGATGTTGAAACTATGTTCATGGAATGTGAAATATTGGAACTATGTCGTTAGAATGTGAAATGTTGGAACTATGTCGTTAGAATGTGAAATGTTGGAACTATGTCTTTAGAATGTGAGATGTTGAAACTGTGTCCATAGAATGTGAGATGTTGGAACTGTGGAGCACCCTCTGTTACATGCTACCAAGGAATATTTGGGGCATAGTATTTGTCCAAAATTGTCATGTAAAGTCAAAAGTAGGCATAGGGTGCTAGCCCCATATTTCTATAGACCAGATGTAACATCGTGCTGCCTGCCTTTGCTTCCCATAAAAGTTCCTGGTACCCACTTTAGACTGGGTCAGCTTGGAAGCCCAGGTCAATGAAAAAAGTTTCAACACTCAAGGAGATTTGAACACAAGGCAATTGGACTGGCAGGTAAACATTTTAGCCCATGCATTACCATGACTCCCACAGAAACAGCGGTCAGGGTTTAATCTTCAGCAATAGCAGAATTCACCTCTGTGTTACCAGACCCTTAAATGAAGCAAAATATAGTAACACTGTAACCTATTATGTCTATGGTAGTAGGCAACTAAGGGGGGTTGGCATCACACTGGCTACCTCATTCCATAGAAATCTTCAGCTGCAAAATACAACTAATCATAAACATTACTACACAGGGCTTGGCCTGAGTTAGTAGAGGGCCATTCTCCATTGGCAGATTAAAGGCAGAAAAAGAAGTGACTTAATTTCTTTTCCTAACAGTATGGCTCTAAAGTCAACTTTAGCCTCATAAATGGATACTGGATACTTTCAGAATTTCTGAACGTATTCTGGGAAGGACAGATGGTTGAAAGAAAACAGGCCATTCTATTTCATTTCTTCATATTCACACTTCTATTGGGGACTAGACTACCTTCACCTCATTTAATTTGCATTTGTAAATATGTTGATGTGGTCGAAAGGATGCGAGCTCTTGAAGTTAAATTACCAGTCCGCTGATGGCGAGTTAGGCGTTCAATCCCTACACCTGCATTAAGTTGGACTTAAATGTTGTCTTCTCATTCAGAAAGCTGTGGCAAACTACTGAATGCACAATTGCCCAGAAAATAAACCTGGGGTTGATTGCAATGTCCTGAAAAGGACATGCAACGTATTTTCTTTATAATATATAAAAAAACTGTATTGGTATGTAATTTCCCAACAATTTAACCATTGTTTTTCTAAACCCTCCCCCTTTACCAGGTATAGACTTTGTACTGTTTTCAGGTGTTTACAAGCTGACTCCAGGTAATGATGGTTTGGAAGCTCAGCGACCTGTGCTTGCAGTGCGTGGAACAAAATTTGGCTCGCTATCCGGATCTAGGCCTAAGCCTCCCTACACTGCACAAAGAGATGCTTATTGAGCGCCTTGCTTACCATGACCACTTTTATTCATCACACCTGAGTCACATCAGCAAAAATCTTTTTACACCAGCACTCAGGCACATCAATTTACAAGGGTGAGTGAATTTACAGCGGTAAAATTTGTTCTTCTGTGTTCCTCTTTCCAGGGAAGTGCTGGACACCAAGTTAATACACTTCTCTAATTCAGAGGTTAGTGTGTCAGACAGAGACAAACATTTGTATAAAATGCACTCATAATTCCGCTAGACAGATTCCATCCAAGGTATTGGTCTGTATCTACCCATGATTAGGTTTATCTCCTAACAATCTTGCCAGAACACAGATTTATGGCCTACTCTCTGAAATTTCCAACTGCTGGGGAATTTTTAATGTGCACAACTTGCATAATATACCTCCTATTTTTTGCCCTTATCTGAGAAAGCTAGATAACCTGACCTTAATATCTATAAGATCAAAGGGAAATATATCATTGGAAGAGAATAGTTATAAAAATGTCCTGGAATTAAACTTAACTTTTTTAAATCCAAGAGTTGATGATGAAATTTCTCAGTTATGTGCATGTTTGTTTATTATGGTTACATCTGAGCATTATTTCTCCGTGTCTTTATATAATGACTGCAAGATTTATGTGACCTTAAAGTGTGCATCTTTTACAACCTGATTATTTTAGGGGATGCTTAACATATTGTAGCAGAGGGAAGAACAGCAAAAGGAAGAACAACTACCTTCTGCCACGGTGATGTGGAGTAAATAGAGCACAATGCTGCTGACTGCACATGGGCCAGAGAAGAAGAAGAGAGTAAAAAGAAAATAAAAGAAAACCTTGCACCGTCCCTTAGCTTACAAGAAAAGATTAGAAATAAGAATCAGAAGATTACTCAGGATCTTGGTGGACAGAGAATTGGGATACTGGGCCCAATTCCAAGCAATGAATTAAGATGTAGGGCAGTAGTAGCAATAGTGAATGTAATAAATCAAACATAAACCAAATAACAAAAACTGAAAGAACAAATTAAGAACAATAAAACAAGCTCTTTATTTGCCCAACTCTACAGCTACAGGGACAGCTGTTGTCTATACACACAGACACATAAAACCCAGTGCAAAAGACATCTAAATTCTAATATTCAAACAATGGGTGGTGCCTAACCCATAAACAGACCTCTGCCATACCTGGCCGAATCTATAGGGTACACCAAGTACCACAAACACATAAGCTGGTTAGAATGGGACACAACAAAGGAACTTTAAAAATGACAACAATAAGAACACAAACATAAATGTATAGGTCGCCTCACCTCATGACTCTAACCTAAGCCCAGGAGTGCCCTGCCAACCATGGGCAGCCACTCCACAGCAGGCATCCACGAGTATCCCGAACAGCATTTCTCTGGGTCTGCGATACCCTTCCACAGGCATGAACGCCTCTCTGATTAGGGTCGTGGATTAGACACGCTGGTCCCGGTCCTCTTAATATACTTATGGGCATTTGTGCCGGGCTGCCCATGATCGTGGATGAGAAAGGTTGGGTCTGGCCTCCTTGATGTTAACTGCAGGCATGGGCACCTCTCTGACCGTGGTTTAGTTGGTCAGAGAGACAGATCTTTCCCGCTGTTGGCCTTTATAGTTCCACAGGAATCATCTCAGAGTTCCAGATTATTTTATTCTTAAAAGGCCGAATTTGGATATACCCAGATTTGACGCTTTTACAATAACAAGGAGAGACAATACTGGAGCTGATGATTTTAGGACAAGTTGATGCAGTGTCTATGTCAGACTTCTTAAAAAACAACAAGCTATTAGTCTGGTGACATATCACAATTACCAATACCAGGACAGGGTTCCACATAAAGTATAATGCTCAGACACAATAGAGAAACAAAACCGTACCTGCAAAAGGTGGATAAAAGACATAACAGTGGCAAAATCAGCACAGTTTTTGAGGCGCATACTAAGGCCTTTTCCAGAATTCTATTCATGTTCTAATATTGTGAGACAAACAAGAAAAGAGAGATGATGTAGTAGACGTAATGAAGAAACAATTAAGAGAGGACATTTTATATTTTATAATACGTGCAACAAAAAGAAGTCAAGACAAGTACCTAGAAGAGCTATTTGATGAGAATAGACAAAATAAAATTTTGAAGACAATGGTGAAGGTCCACCAATGCTTGCACTACATTACATGAATAAAAGAAAGGCATCAGGACCAGCCAAAATTACATTGGAGAAAATGAGCTTTTGTGTTATTTTGGAATTAAAAGAATATTTCTAAGGATGTGGATGCTTTTATAAATCACAGTGGTACCCAAACAGAATGACTGATAAATTCCCACAACCCACTGACAAATTAGTTCAGACTAATTTTATATGTATAGACGACATTGTGTCACAATTCTTGGAAGGAATTTGGTGACACAATACCCGGGGAGGAATATTGGAGGAACATCCAAGCTGCTTGGTTATGCAGATGATATAGATATTATAGGGCAAAGTGAACAAAAGACATTGGAAATATTGACTCACTTAAAGGGAAAAGCCCAACAGATGGGGCTGGTTATCAACCAAGATAAGACAGAATATATGGTAATTTCAAGAGACGGAATGGCTAGAAACTCTGGCCACATACAAATAGATAATATGACCATTAAAAGAACGGAAACATACAAATACCTGGGTACAATCTTCAACTGCTCCAACATCATAAGGGAAGAAATACAAACTAGAATCAACTCTGGAAATAAGATATACTATGCACTACAACATCTACTAAAATCAAAGGCGCTATCTCGTAACACCAAAATCACAATATACAAAACACTGATCAGACCAGTTGTGCTGTATGGCTCTGAAACCTGGAGTACAACGAAAGGAGACGAAGCCTTGTTACAAACCTTTGAGAACAAAATTTTAAGACGCATCTTTGGACCCATTAGGGATACACAAAGTGGAGAGTGGAAAAGAAGAAGTAACAAAGACATTTATGATCTGTTTAAGTCCCCGCTAATCACTGGTATCAGGAAGGCTAATAGACTACAATGGCTGGGGCATATAGAAAGAATGGAAGATAATAGGGAAACAAAACTCGCTTACACTCAGGAAATAAATGACCGTAGACCCCGAGGTAGACCAAGAAGGCGGTGGAGAGATAATACATGTACAGACCTACAAGCACTTGGAATCAACGACTGGCAAGAGAAGGTCCACCAGAGAGACGAATGGAGACGGATTGTATTTGCAGCAAAGAACCTCAATGGCTCGGAACGCTGAAGAAGAGAAGAGAATACCCGGGGAGCAGGGGAGGATGTCAGAGTGTTGGGGAAATAGAGACAGGACATAGAGAGGACAAGGGACAGAATAGAGTCAGGACTTAAGCAGGGACTACAGAGATAATGATAGATAGGACATGGGTAAGGGCGCAGAGATGTCATAAGACAGCATCTACAGGACAATAGAGAGATCAGAGACAGGACAAGACCTAGTTATAAAAGGGGACACAAGTCCACGGGACTCTGTCCTGGATTGACTAGACAGCGTTACACTGAACGACCCGACACAATACGGGCGGACTGCAGTACAACGTGACTGTTGAGACAGCCCGGTTGTCACGAAAGACACGGGTCCAGTACCACAAGACCAACTGACCAGTGTGAAAACGTCAGACGGGACTCGGACAGTTTAGAGGAAGGACGTTTTGTGTTTCTGGAGTGAGTGTATAGCTTTTGCGAGATTGCTAGCTGGTGTGCCATGTTTGAAGATAGAGTATTTGAGTGCAGGGCTTGTGTAATTGCCTGAGTGCTATAAGTGTTTGTAAGGCGGTACTTTTGTATATAATGATTTAACCGCCATGTGTGCGCATTGTGACAATAATCAGGTTCTCCTGAATAAACAGTTAATACCACACGTACGACTGATGTCTTCTTGAGTGCGTGTGAAGGATTTAAGAATACCTGTGTGCGTGTGAGACGTTGACACTAAGTGACAATAATAGTCTATAATAGTGGTTACATTCCTAATGATCTATGTAAAATCCATGTTTATAGCTCTGCCCACATAAACCAGGGACTTTAAAATGTGAAGGTCATCACACAATAAGTCTTGTGAGACAAAAGGGTTTAAAAATGAAAGAATCAACTTCATTGCACTGTGTTCTATCCCATGTGGCTCGGTCAGTTAGTCTATACAAATGTGGGACCAGCAGCTCATGGCATGGAAGGATGTCAGCTGTTGGAGATCACAACATGTGGAGAAACATGATCACCCACGCCAGTCGACAAGACACTTGATGATGATAAATTATGTATGGTTTATTTTATTTTTGCACTCCTTGCATTAAATTTAAAACAAGACAAGAAACAAAGTGATTCAGGCATCTTGTGAGAATGAAGTCTAGTAAGCTACCCACTTATACCTCCAGTTAGTTAGTTAGTTAGTCACGGTTCCAACTTCACAGCAACGGGTTGTCCCCATTATGCTCCGTTCCTGTGCCAGTGAATATCACATAAAACGCTCCCCACTGCCCAATGTGAAAAGTGGAAAAGACAGGAGTCTCGACAAACAACAGCCCGCACAGATACACTGTGCATAATGCCACCAGTTTAAGAGGCTTTGGCTATAGAGGTGGGGTGCAGGGCAACAATCAGATGACTAGATTCTATAAAGATTCTGCCACCAAAAAAACATATGTGGATGAAATGTCATTGTCCTTTAATACCTTCTATGAAAACCAAACAACAAATACTGGATTGCGTAATTAAAATTTTTTATTTAAATCCAAAATTTATTTTGTGGCATATAATAAATTATTTTTATTTTGAACACAGACAATTCATGAACATAGTTATTCTGGCCAAGAGTTAATTATGTATTTTGAACATTGACATTGCAGGTGTGATCAGATCAATGATGTTGTCTTGCAGCTTCTAGGGCAGTCAGGCTGCAAGCTCGATGTCCTCTTGTTGAGCAGATTAAAGCATGTAACAGGTGTGTGTCTGTACAGCCATCATCATCATGTAACAGGTCTTGGTAGAATGTCGCTCTCATCATGGCCATGATCTCTGGCTATATCCCCCACCTCATGCACCCTTATGCCCAAGGTGTCTGCAATGTCCTTTGTCTATGTTCATGTCTCTCGTCATGGCCTTGATCTCTGGCTATATCCCCCCCACCTCATGCACCCTTATGCCCAAGGTGTCTGCAATGTCCTTTGTCTATGTTCATGTCTCTCTCGTCATGGCCTTAATCTCTGGCTATATCCCCCCGACCTCATGCACCCTTATGCCCAAGGTGTCTGCAATGTCCTTTGTCTATGTTCATGTCTCTCTCGTCATGGCCTTAATCTCTGGCTATATCCCCCCGACCTCATGCACCCTTATGCCCAAGGTGTCTGCAATGTCCTTTGTCTATGTTCATGTCTCTCTCGTTATGGCCTTGATCTCTGGCTATATCCCCCTGCCTCATGCACCCTTATGCCCGAGGTGTCTGCAGTGTCCTTTGTCCATGTCCATGCAGGTCAGCTCCTGCCGCTACTACCAGGAACCATGCCCCCCCTGCCCCTCCCCCCTTTCCCAGCACTGTTCTCTCTAAGCCACTGTGATGTTGAATATGGCCAAAATATTTCAGTTTCCCAGACATGATTCTGTTTATGAGATGATTTTCTCTGATGTTCAGATCTTGCAGATTGTCAGTATTTCTCTTCTTCTTTCTCCATGATATATTAAGAACTTTTCCTTAACGTTTAAATTCAATAGCCCAGATTTTCTTCTGAAATTATTGGGAAATGATTTTCTCTGATGTTTAGATCTTGCAGATTGTCAGTATTTCTCTTCTTCTTTCTCCATGATATACTAAGACCTTTTCCATAACGTTTAAATTCAATAGCCCAGATTTTCTTCTGAATTGATTGGCAAATGATCCAGGACTCACATTGCTATGTTGCCACAGAAATGATGCATGTTCTAAAAAATCTGACTTTACATTATTTGGTGGTGTTGTGCCATAGGTTGATTAAACTCTTTAACTTCTGCATTGATATGACCAGTCATGTTTGACTTCTTCTCAAGAGTCCGTATGGTTGTTGATCACGGAACCAAGATATTCAAACTTGGTGACATTTTCTAAGTCGGAGCTTTGATCCTAGTCCAGCTGCCAATCAAGGCTTAGGGCCTGGTCTGCCCTGCCATGACGTTTTGTCTTTAGGTTGCATTTCTTCGTGCCAGGATAAGGCTTGTACCCTCCCAATTGCGCTCTTCCACCCGAAGCCGTTGGCACAATGTGGGGTGTCAGGTTTGGTAAGCGCCGCCCAACATTCGGCGCTGACAGAAAGCAGGTAGTACCATCTACCGTCATACGGTAGCTCAGTCATATCTGACAAAGACTTGACTTATAGATTGTAACTATGAGACATATTAAGAAGCCTCCACCCTGCTTAATTGGTTTTCTGAAAAGTCCACCTGAGTGTGCTGGCTGCAAAATCTCATTGTAGATTGTAACTATGAGGCATATTAAGAAGTCTAAACTCTGCTTAATTGGTCACCTGATGTCTCTGTATATTTTTGATCATATGGGTTGCTATTGTTAATGTTATTTCAAAACTCAATCTTCTGTATGTCTTCTGTGCATAATGTCTTATATTACTTGAATTCTCATCAAGTCTGATTTATTAAAAAAATGGACCCAGCCTAAAATAGGTACCAGAGAATGTTCTTGGAAGGAAAGAAAGGCAGTATGATACTGATCAGATGACCCATGGAGTGCCGTTTGGACTATACAGGTGTGGATCTAGCACCATATACCCCGCACACCTCAAGGCATGTACAAGGGTGCTTTATTTATTTTACTTTATCCTTCATGTGAAGAACATATGCTTGATAGTGATTTCAGCAGTGATGTGTAAGATATAACATGAAGATAAATTGTATGAAAGTATCAGTTAACATTGATTACAAATATGTTTTATTCCAAAGATGTTGGAGATCAGACACTTCTCAAAAATCAGAAAAGTTATCCTTAGTCCTCTGGGTTTAGGTTCTGATCATGCAGAGATGTTGAAGAAAGAACACGTGTGATTATATTTTATAGTAAATGATCAGTTGAGAAGATGTTTTACATTCCTTCTTCATCAGGATCGGAGCTGATCATGTTGCATGGAGGGCAAAGATTAGAAATGGAATAAAGACAAAGGAGAAAATGATTGCAGATAGGTCACATACTGAGCGTGTGACACGTAAGATGGTGCGTGATGGTGGAAATGACCATGTGTTCACATGCATCCAGTGCGGACGAACATTTACAGTGCAAATTGGTCTGATCAGTCACATTTGCTACTGCCATGGGTTGTAGTTATTATGTCTTTTTGAAGCACAATGTAGCAAACTATCATCTATCAAGACAGCAAGATGCCAGTAGTAGTCATCAATTGTTGGAGTGCAGACAATTCTCTAGTGTCAGAAGGTAATCATTCTCAAGTATCATCTTGAATTTTAGGTTGTGATCACAAAAGGGATATTTAAGCAAGCAAATGTATGATCATAATTTGTAATAAATGATCAGGTTGTACACATTTTCAACATGTTTTCTTCTCAGATGTTGGAGTCCAAGCAGTTCTCAAGGATCAGAATGTTTTACTTGTTCTCCATCTTGAATATTTGCCTCTGATTACACAGAAAATTTTAGGCAGCATTGCATCCCCAAAACTATGGTCTTTCAAACTTGTACATACACTTAATACAAGCAAACATTGGTGTTCTGCCATATGTAAGTCATTCTTTATTTGTATTTTATTCTTTAATTGAAATTATATTTGCCAGGATACATCTATGAAAGTCAGAAAGAGAGTACTGACATGTTATATAGAACCTGTTCTGCTGTTTGACAGTGAATCTTGGAATGGGAATGAACAAATTAGGAAGTGCTTGGGGACAGCGGAGATGTGGTTTCTGATGTGAATATTGAGAATATCTTGGATGGCCAGAGTAACTTACAATGATTGCCTGGATGAGACTAATGCAAGTAGAACACAGTTATAAGAAAGAGACAGACAGTGGTCTTTGATTTTAAAATGCAGGTTTTCTTGTTTTAAAATCTAGTGTCTTTACATATTGATCGAGGCTAGCCAAATTGTTTAATTTTAATGTAGTGTTTGAAATTCTATGACTTTATCAAATGTTATTTTATTACTGTTAGAAGATTAATATGAAAAATAAAAGCTTCTTGTATGCTACAAGTTCAGAATAAATTTACTTTAGCCATTCAAAGATTATGATTTTCTACAGAAACATATGACAGACTTAGCTTGGAATGAACAGCCAATTTGAGTTTTTACTTTAGACATTTCATAGTTCTAATTAAAGATTGCGCAGATGGTTGTGAATTGTTATAGTAAAGACTTATTGAAAGTATTTGAACAAAGAAGACACAAACAGTAGATGGCATAAAGTATTGCCTGGCATATTTCACTGTATCTTATCAGGTGCATACCACAGAATTATATACAATATGAAGTGAATTGATTCAATCATTTTGTGTTAAAAACATGCTAACTTTTGCAACGTAAACTATCAAATTCTATCACAGTGCAAACAGAAAGAGACAGTAGTGAATCTATGACCACTTTGATAACATCTGTATACATTATAATAGTATAATTTATCATGTGTATTATGTATTTCAGCAGAAACATGATTAATCTATTCACTCCATATTGCATTTAATTCTGTAGTTTGCACCTGGCAAGATGCAGTGAAATATGCCATCCAATAAATTGTGCAGTCTATTGCTTGTGTCTTCTTTGTTCAAATTCATAATGGGAAAAACTTTGCTTTGAATATTGAAAGTATGTTGATCTTTCCAGCCTTGTCAAGTTTTCTTTCACAAAACCCATCCATTAAAGTTTTAAAGATGGATACTGACATTGAGCACATTCCTGTGATAGCCAAAGGTCTTAGAACGTCGTTAGTGAGTACATAAAAACTTTGTATGTTGTAAACATGTTATAAGATAAATATATTATCTTGTGATCTTTGATACAATAATATATGATCTTGTGATGTCTAATATGATAATATACGACCTTAAACATATATATTTTTTTTGCATATCCTTTACAGGACATTGCTGCCAACACCACCATCTTTCAGCTGTATGTTGATTTCTTGGCAAGATTACGCTCAGTAGTTTGCCATTGCTTAAACATATTATTCATTCATTCAGTCAGTAGCATGTCCTTTACAGAACCTCGCTCCCATAACAACCTTCCAGAAAACCTCTCGATCATAAGCAAGATGTCCCGCGTCTGATACACCCATCTGGAGATCATCCGCCACATCCTGCACCCATCTTCTCTTTGGCCTTCCTCTTCCTCTCTTCCCAGGCATATACCCTTCCATTATTGTTCTCTCCAAACTTTCGTGACGTTTCAAGTGACCAAAATATTTAAATTTTCTATGTTAAACATCTCATCATCTCATCTCATCGTGTTGCTCTTGTACCTTGCGGTGTCGAGGTGAAGTATAAACTTCGTGAGAGTGCCCGGTTATGGGCTTCGTATATCGACATTCCCATGGATTCTGCTATTCCCTCCGTCCAACGTTTATGTGGTCGGCCTCTTCCTCTGTTTCCATCTTGTCTGTACATCATTGCTTGTTGTGGCATGCTGTTGACTGGTAACCTACTTGCATGGCCAAACCATTTGACTTGCTGCTTTCTAATAAAATCTAGAGCAGCTTTAACCCCCACTTTAGTCCTGATTTCTTCATTTCTGATCTTATCTCTTCTTTATACGTTGAGTATTCTTCTCAGGAACCTCATTTCTGTTGTTGTGATTTTTCTTTTCTCTTTTTCTGTCATTGTCCAGGTTTGGCATTGGTAGCACAGAGTAGGTAGGAAGATTGTGTTGTAAAGTGCTTTCTTAGTAGTTATTGATACATGTTTGTTCTTTAGTATTGGTGCCATTTGTCCAATGAGTTGATTTGCCTTATTGCACCTATTTTTAATCTCGTCTTCTGATCTGCCATTTGATGATATTATACTTCCTAGGTACTTGAAGCTCTTTACTTGTTTCAAGGGATGTTTGTTTAGGTGAATTGTTGCTGTTTGTTCTTCTTTAGTTATAGTCATTACCTCTGTTTTGCTTGTGCTAATTTTCATGTTATGTTCCCTACACATTTCGTTTAGACTATTCATGTGGTCTTGTAATTCAGCTTCTGATTTTGCTATTAGTGCTTGGTCGTCCGCAAACAGGAGTTCTCTAATGGTTAGATTTGCGGATGGTTCTTATTCTGTGTTCTCATCATGCGGTATTCTTGCTGTCTCTGCTTGGCTGGTTTCTTTACATATGTTGTCTATATATGTTATGAACAAGAGAGAGGACAGGACACAACCTTGTCGTACTCCAGATCTTATGGTGAAGGGTTCTGAGTGTCCTCCAGTTGCTCTCACTATGCATTCACTGTTGTTGTATAAACTTCTACATAGGTTTGTTAGATGTGTACTCACTCCATATTGTTTAAGGATTTCCCAAAGCTTATTTCTATCTACTCTATCGAATGCCTTTTCTTGGTCGACAAAGGCTAAGTAGAGTGTTTCATTAAATTCGATTGATTTTTCTATAAGTTGTCTAAGAGCAAAAATGGCATCTGTGCATCCCTTGTTTTTCCTAAACCCAAGTTGTGTTTCGCTTAGCTGGGGTTCTAAAGTAGTTCGTAATCTTTTTTCAAGAATTTTGCAAAATATTTTCCTATGTCTAAAGAGGTTAGACAAGAAGATTAATGAGATTTGTTACCTCAGCTCATGTGATACAATTTTCATTAATATTAAGTTTAAAAAAAAACTGATTTGCTGTTTGTTTTTTTTTTGTTTTTTTTTAATGTCATTGTCAATTAAATAAATATTGTATTAAGGATGTTCATTTGAAACCCGTTCCAATGGCTTTATTACGAAAGCATGAAAGAAACATTAACAGGTGTGGTAGAATTAAACAAAGCATTCATTTTGAATGAATTATGCACCATGGGTTGGTCAGAAGAAGGCATTCAGGCAAGCATCCTATAGCTTAGGTAGGCGACAAATGCCGTCCACACAAAAGGATTGTGGTTGCTCACTGAACCAAGTGTTTACCGCGTTTATTACGTCTGCATCTGTGTGAAATTATTGCCCCTTGATAGCTTTTTTTTAGAGGTCCGAAGAAATGAAAATCACATGGTGACAAATCAGGACTATAGGCTGGATGTTGTAGAATTTTCCATTTCTTCCAAGCTAATGCTTCCTGCACAATCTTTGCAACATGCGGATGAGCATTATTGTGCAACAAAATCACACAGCGAAAAGGCATGCCGGGTCGTTTATTCTTGATGGCTTTTTGCAGCTTGTCTAGTGTTTGCAAGTAGTGGGTAGAGTTGATGTTGACACTAGGTTCTTTAAAGTCCACCAACAATAGCCCTTTATGGTAAAAAAATGTGCTCAGCATAACCTTACCATCAGAAACCTGAAACTTGAATTGTTTGGCTTTTGGGGATCAAGCATGTTTCCATTGCATGCTCTCTCTTTTGCTGCTCTGCTCAAAGTGGTGACACCATGATCATCGCCTGTCACTATGCGGAAGAGAAATGCATCACCTTCCACTCTGTAACGCAGCAAGTGGTTCAAACACCATCCCATGTGTTCTTCTTTTTGGTGGTCGGTCAACATCCGTGGTACCCACTGTGAAAAATCCTTCCGATATTAGTTTCTTATGAACGACCTTTTGAATTGTCCCAATTGACACATCAAATTCTTTTGCTAGCGAACGTATGCTTCGACAACGGTTCATCTGTACTGCTGCATCAGTTTTGGCGATGGTTTTTTTCTGTTGCAACAATATGCGCTTGGCCCGGCATTCGAAGATCTGTCGTGAACTGACGTCCTTTCCGAACTATTCGTGCCCAGCCTGTCACTGTTGTCTTTTACACACATTTGCTACCGTACGCTGCCTGCATTTTTCAATGAATGTCCACTGCTCGACATCCTTCAAATGAAAGAAACTGAATCACCACTCTTTGAGCTTCTTTGAACGGTTTTTGGATCAACCCGGCCATTTTCTCAACGGTCAGAAACAGAACCTATGCGTCATGGGACGATAAGCACGTGTTCTTTTATTAATTGGTCAGTACTTATCAAATGACTATGACATGATCATGTTCAACGTACGCAATTACGTGTGGTGGGGCACAAACAGATTTCAAATGAACGCCCCTTATAGAATTTATATTTAATCACACATACATTTTATTGTATGATTATCATGTGAATATAGTTGTGTGATATTATGTGTGAGTACAATCATATTTATAGCTTTCTGTCTTGAACCCACAGGAAGAATTAAAAACATGTTTTCAAATGGTGACTGATGAGGGTATAGAAACATTAGCAGAATTCTGTCCCAATTTAAGAAAGTGAGTACCAGTGCAGCTTTGGTAAAATATTTTGTTGTATGTGATGTTGTTAGTTGCATGTCCTTAACATGATGTTGCAATCACCCACAGCATTTTTTGACTGTTATTTACAAAGCAGTTTTTATGTTCAATAGTTTTTGCCATTGCTTTCTGAATGACCGAAACCTCATGCCAAGAAATCAACACAAACAGTCTGCTGCCAAATTGCCCGCAGCAGATTTCAAACCCTCAACTTGTGAAGTCAGGGAAATGGTGAAACATATTCACTACCCCTAAGCTAGAGTGCTTTTAAATGACATCTTTAAAAATAAATACAAAGTTGAGTCATCAGCACAACTCAGTTGACCCCTTCAGGAGAATGGGATGCTTTTTCTTCATACACTTTCAGATGCCAGTGTGAATTATTCCAAATAAAACAGCAGTCAGCTTGAGCTTATTGACATCTCTGTAGAGCAGTGGTTCTCAACCTTTTTTGGCCCATGCCCCCCATCACCATATTTTTAGAATGTCATTCCCCCCTCCCCCCTTTCGTATTTCCTACCTAAAAAATCCCCCCCCCCCCCCCCCCACTTATGCCCCTACACAGTGTACATAATAATGGAAGCACATACCAAAACAAGTCTAGACGTCCACATAAAATGTGATTTGTGGGTCTACTTACTTTATAAAATGAATTTTAAAAGGGTGAGACGTACAGAACTGTACAGTATGAAGGGAAAAACAATATCAAGTAATTGGTTCTTGTATTAACGCAATCTTGAAATAATCTTCATTCCCCCCCTGGAAACCCTAAAATTCACCCCTAGGGGGGAATTCCCCACCGGTTGAGAACCACTGCTGTAGAGTTTGTCACTCTTTAAATGAAGTGGGTGTAGGCCACTTTCTCTGTTTTTTTTTTACTGTTCTGCATATGTTGAACACCCCTGCAAATAATATTTAACTGCTGTGTTACCAGTCCCACAATTACATTCAATGGTGTCTATTTTTAGTTTATTAAACATGTGGTATTTGAGCCTGTTGTGTCTTGTGTGGAGTCTTAGAATTGTACTTGTTTTCTTAGATGTAGTTGTTAATCATGCATAATTATGCATAATCTCACTCTGTTCCCCACTTGGTTGTATAATTGCTTCTTATAAATCTGTTGGCCCCATCATAGGTTTGTGTGTATCAGTCTGAGGTAGTCTTGCACCTTTCTTTGCCAGTCTGTCTGCCTCTTCATTTCCAGTTATGTTGCAATGTAATGAGATATATTGTATTATAACCCTTTCAATTTCTGACATTGTTCATTTGAGTGCTATTCTTAGGTTTGCTAGTTCTGCACTATTTCTGCTAACTGATTATTACAAAAACCCATTATTGGCCCATCAGTGCTGCGTTGCTGGCTCTTTTGTGAGAATGAAATAATTATGTAGAATAAAGATTACCTAATTATTTAATTTCCTTTGAGATGCCAGGCAATAATTTGTGCATTGCTCCAAGTCATCATAGAATAATGGTTCTTGTGACATTTATAGAATTGGAAGATGCAAAAAAATTAATTTAAAAAAAAAAAAATCTATGTCATGTGGTAGATGTGCCACTACAGACATGTCATATTTCTGTTCTACAACCAATTTATATTAGTGACAAGTGCCATGTAGCATACAGAGGGTATGGTGCTGGGCATATGTTATTAGACCAAATCTCACTCAAATGGATATGATCAGTACCACACTGACTTTCTTTTACTTCCCAGAGAATTTTCTGGTACTCATGTTATGAGGTTAGATGGGCCCCAAAGCCATGTCTGTACATGTAAAAGAATCTCCACCTTGAGTGGGATTTCAATGTAGTATCCCCAGACCAGCAGACGTATGCTAGCTACTGCACATCCATGACTCGTACACTCTAATCAACATGATGATGTGCTTAGGTATCTGAAAAATAACTTATCATAAAATATATATAACATATCCAATTTGTCCCTGCATGTAAGCACCAATAGAAAAATGTTTTTCTGGGTAATATATTAAATTAGCCATTACCATTACCATTGGCACCTTTCCATCTTGACAGACGATAGTTTGGTACATTGTGCTTCAAAAAGGCTTAATAACTATGACCCATGGCGGTGGCGAGTGTGGCTGATCAGGCCAATTCATGCTGCAAATGTTTGTCCACAGTGGATGCATGTGAAAACATGATCATTTCCACCATCATGCACTCAGAAGAATATTTTGTTTAATAATGTATACTGCGTGGCCCATTCCTTTCTTGCATTTTATGTAAGTTACATTATTTGGACTCAGTTTTTTGATTTTAACCTTGCCTGGTGCAGTGTGTTCACGAACAATAATTCCACTACCCGCAGGTTAGATCTCAATGGAGCTAAGTCAGTGGGAAAGGAATCTTTAATAAAGGTAGGATTCCACGATGGATGTGCCATTGTTATACACAAATTGTAAGTTTGTTGCTATTTAGTTCTTTCAGTGTCTGGCCATTATTCTTGTAACACGTTCTATACTAAGCATTGGTTACTTTATATAATGCATACTTAGGTTGGCACAATTTAAAATAACAATCCTATGGGACAGAACTGAAAAAAAAAGAGTACTGAAATATTATCTGGAACCTGGTCTGTTGTATGGCAGTGAATCTTGGAATGTCAATGAACAAATTAGAAAGTGCTTGGAGACACGGAAATGTGGTTTCTGAGATGGATGTTGTGAATATCTTGAATGGCCAGAGTAACTAGCAAATATTGCCTAAAAGAGGCTGATGAAACCATATCATTTTACACAACAATAAGAATAAGAATAACAGTGTTTTTGGTTATATAATGAGTAGATAGACATTGGAGAATATTGTGGCAACTGGAAAAGAAAAGGCAGACTGAGGGAAATGATGCTTCATGGTCTAAGACAGTGGCATGGGGGAATATCATCAGTAGAATTAATCCAGAACACCAGTAACTGAGATTTGAGGAGGGACATGACAGCCGTTGCTGTTTTGATGATGGTGGGATAGAAGAGTTAAAGTGATAGGATATAATGAGTTAATGTAGCAACTGCAGGAAATTAGTGGCAGCTAAGATACAATAGGTTATTGCAGCAACTACAGCGGACAAGTGGCAGTTAGAATACAATGGGTTAATGAAGCAACCACTGGGGATTAGTGACAGCTAGGATATAATGGATTACTGTAGCAACTACAGGGAATTAGTGACATGATGGGTTAATATAGGAACCACAGGGAATTAGTGACAGGATATAAAGGGCTTATGTAGCAACCACAGGAGACAAGTGACAGTTAGGATACAAAGAGTTAACGTAGCAACTATAGGGGGCATAAGAAGGTAAGAAAAGTTTATTGTGTATGCAGCATCCATTAAAAGCTGGTTCACAATGAGTTAACCTAAATGATTAACGGGATTCATTCTTCTATCCTGTATCTCCTGTTGAAGCATGGGGTCTCAACTAAAAAAATAGTCACTTAAAAGTCGACAGGGTTGATTTCAGTTCACCGGGTTCTTATCCAATATGGCTCAGTCTCTTTCCGCAGCGTGGAAAACATTGCACAAAGCACAAACTCCATAGCTCCAGCGATGACCCCCAGGAGTCTGAAAAAAAATTAACTCATGAACCGAAGGACGCGGCCCAGAATCAAACCCACAACCTTCGGACCCCGAGTCAGACGGCTTGACCACTTTGCTGCGGAAACTCCCTGGCCTCAACTAACTCATGCCATGTTGTCCTTGTAGACTTGTTTTATAGTTGGTTGGGTTTTACAGCTAAAGTTTTCTGTGGGACAAGGCAGCCAGCCCCACACAAACCCTCCTTAGTCACCTCTTATGACATGTTGCAGTGTTACTGTTCTTCCCTTATGACATGTTGCAGTGTTACTGTTCTTCCCTTATGACATGTTGCAGTGTTACTGTTCTTCCCTTATGACATGTTGCAGTGTTACTGTTCTTCCCTTATGACATGTTGCAGTGTTACTGTTCTTCCCTTATGACATGTTGCAGTGTTACTGTTCTTCCCTTATGACATGTTGCAGTGTTACTGTTCTTCCCTTATGACATGCTGCAGTGTTACTGTTCTTCCCTTATGACATGTTGCAGTGTTACTGTTCTTCCCTTATGACATGTTGCAGTGTTACTGTTCTTCCCTTATGACATGTTGCAGTGTTACTGTTCTTCCCTTATGACATGTTGCAGTGTTACTGTTCTTCCCTTATGACATGTTGCAGTGTTACTGTTCTTCCCTTATGACATGTTGCAGTGTTACTGTTCTTCCCTTATGACATGTTGCAGTGTTACTGTTCTTCCCTTATGACATGTTGCAGTGTTACTGTTCTTCCCTTATGACATGTTGCAGTGTTACTGTTCTTCCCTTATGACATGCTGCAGTGTTACTGTTCTTCCCTTATGACATGTTGCAGTGTTACTGTTCTTCCCTTATGACATGTTGCAGTGTTACTGTTCTTCCCTTATGACATGTTGCAGTGTTACTGTTCTTCCCTTATGACATGTTGCAGTGTTACTGTTCTTCCCTTATGACATGCTGCAGTGTTACTGTTCTTCCCTTATGACATGTTGCAGTGTTACTGTTCTTCCCTTATGACATGTTGCAGTGTTACTGTTCTTCCCTTATGAGATGTTGCAGTGTTACTGTTCTTCCCTTATGACATGTTGCATTGTTACTGTTCTTCCCTTATGACTTGTTGCAGTGTTACTGTCCTTCCCTTATGACATGTTGCATTGTTACTGTTCTTCCCTTATGACTTGTTGCAGTGCTACTGTCCTTCTCTTATGGGCCCTGGTAACAAATGTACATGGTGTTAAACTCTTCTCAAACTTTACTTCTGGCTGGAGTGTTGTTGATAACTGATAGCATTTCATTTGTGATAATTTTACAGAAGTCTTGTATGTTTTGCAGCTTTTTCAAGCCTGCACACAGATGGCAGACTTGGACTTGGGGTACTGTAACAGGATTGCAGTTGCCTCAGAGTGTGAAGTTTTATGGACCCTGCCTCAATCTTTGACTTCCCTATCTTTGTGTGGGTTGATGCTGCAGGATGGAGAGATACTGGTGGAATCAGTCACTCGTTTGCCGCACTTATCCAGCATCAAACTATGTGGAGTTCCAGCTCTCAGTGATGATACATTGACCAGGGTTAGTTACGTAGTTATTGAATGAACAGACGAACAAAGTTTATTTTCTAAGAATTAAGAATTGGGCACACAGGCTTGTCTGACATTCTGCTCTTCTGATCTCTCTGCTCTTTGATCTCTCTGCTCTCATACATTATTTTATTCACACATAACTTATGAAGCTAATCTTAGACAACAGTGGCAATAACAGAAGAACATATCCATACGCATAAATCAGTCCAGTGCACTAGAAGTAGTAGCTTGTGTATGGACTACGCTTGAGCTCAAAGCGAGCAAACCAACAAACGTGAACAATTTAATTGCAATAATTAATGATACTTGACCCACCAAAACACATTTTTTACATGGTAGTTATAATTAGCTAAGGTAGATGTGTAATACCGGTCTCTCTGGTCTAGAGGTTACACGACTTTCTCCGTAATCTTATATAATCTCGTAATTAACGTGACGTTGTGCGAGAATTGTAACTGTTCTCTCCGTGTCAGTAACTTACGGGGTATTGAGCCGGTCACTCAGAAAGCAATGGCAAACTACTGAGCATAATCTTGCCAAGAAATCAACAATCAGCTGAAACATGCTTCTTCTTCTTCTTCTTTCGTTCGCCTGAAATATGTTTATAACTGCAATGTTGTCTCTTGTATGAATCTAACAGTCTTTTTTAGTTCATTCAGCGGTCCATAGAGTTTATCTTCCACTGTTGTCTCTATAGGCCAGAAGGTTCGCCTGGATATGTTGTAGTTTGGGCAATCCTGGAGTATGTGCTCTGCTGTCTGCGACGCCAAACGACATGTGCACATGGCTGAGTCACCAATCTTGAATTTTGTATACATGTGGTTGCGTAATCTATTGTGTCCTGTTCTGAGGCGCAGAAGAATGACCTGTTCTGGTCTGTCCATAACGTGGTAGTCGTCTTGAGTAAGGTTTGGTGGTCTTCTGACTGATTTGATCATTCTTTTCTTTTGGTGGTATGTAATAGGCACATCTGGTTGTTCTTCTTGTGCTCCTTCCTTAGCCAATCGATCAGCTCTGTCGTTTCCGGGGATTCCACAGTGGGATGGTATCCACTGTATGGTGATCTTACGCTGACTGCTAAGTTCAGAAAGTAGTGTCCTCAGAACTGGCAATTTCCCAGACAGGAGCGCCTCTATTACGGATTTTGCATCTGTCAATATCACCGCAGGTTGTGTACCATGGCTGGTATTTTGTAATTTCTCTGTGGCTATCTTGATTGCCTCAATTTCAGCATCATAATTATGGCAGTACTTTCCTGTTGGAATTCTGGCCGTGTCTCTAGTATTCTTTGGGTAGTCTATATACACTCCCGCTCCTCCATTTCGAACAGCATTTTGTGCTGACCCATCTGTGTAGACTCGGATCCAGAGGTCCTGTGGGTATTCATCATCAAGGAAGCTGAGAGTGGCTGTTCTGCGCTGTACACTGTTCTGTTCTTCCTTGTCAAATATTTCTCTCACTTTTGACTGGATTTGTAGCGATATTCTATGTTCATCTTTCCACGGGGTTCGCTCTGGAATAGTTGTCAGGGGGATATCAACTGTGGGAAGATCGATGGTTTCTCTGCAGAGTTGTTTGGCCTGGTGGATGAAACTACTTCTTTTCAACCGCCCCATAGCTAAGTTTTCAAATCTGTTCTTCATAGGGTGGCCTGGCAAGCTGAGAAACTTTTCTGCTTGTATTAGTGTTTTTGTATCTCTGCGTTCTCTTAAAGCTTGTGTCCTCCCCATTTTCTCCATTGCTACTATAGGGGTTGATCTCATCCCTCCTGTGGTGACTCTAAGAGCTTGATTTTGCACCTTGTCCAGCTCCTGCAATGTAGTTTTTGATGCTGAACACCACGCAGTTGACCCGTATTCCAAGTGTGGTCGTATGCTCTGTTGATAAACTTTGCTAAGTATTTTCCCACTGGCTCCCCAAGTGGTTCCAGTTAGCTTTCTCAGGATGGCAATTTTCCTTCTGGCTTTTGCTACTGCTTTTTTAATGTGTTTTCTCCATGTCAGCCTGTCGTCGAATGTTACACCAAGGTATGTTGGTTCCTTATCTTCTCTTAGGGGTGTTCCATTTATCTGAATGCTCCCTGCCTTTTGTTTCGGAGAAAGGGTAAATAGAGTGGTGCTGCACTTGTCAGTGTTTATGCTGATACACCATCTATCCGCCCATGCAACAAATGTATCTACAGCTCTTTGTAGCAATATGGTGGCCACTGATGCATGTTCATTTGCGCTCCACAAAACCAGGTCATCAGCGTACATTGCCGCTTTAACTCCATTGGGTAGATTAACAACAAGATCATTGATGAAGATTAGAAAAAGTGTTGGGGACAGGACTCCGCTCTGGGGAACACCGTGACGCAATAGTACTTTCTTGCTCTTGAGACCGTCTATCTGTACTCGGGCTCTTCTGTTGTGCAAGTATGCTTTTACCCATTTGTACATTCTTCCATTGACTTTACAGTTTCTCAGTTTCTTCATCAGACCTTCTTTCCAGACTTTGTCAAAGGCTTTCTTCAGATCTATCCAAGCCGCAAGTACCAGCTTCTTCTCTTGGAATGCATCCTCAACTTCTTGAGAGAGGTAGGTTGTCTGATCTTCCGTAGAGTAGCACTGCCTAAAGGCAGCCTGTTGTGGCACAAGGATGTTTTCACTTTCAATGTACCACTGTAGTCTGTGATTGATGACGCGTTCCATTGTTTTGCAGAGACAACTGGTGAGGCTAATGGGTCTGTAGCTGGAGGCAATGGGACTGTCTTTCCCAGATTTTAGGAGGGGTATCATGATTGCTTCTCTCCAGACTTGTGGAACACTGCCTAAGGTCCATGTATTATTAAAGATCTGTAGCAGCTTTGCTTTGGCCTCTCTTCCTAGGTTCCTGATCATTTCATTGGAGATACCATCAGCTCCTGGTGATTTTCTCATTTTCAGTTTTGAAATGGCTAGCTCCAGTTCACTGAATGTGATAGGTGTCTCCATAACCTCATGAACAATTTCCTTCTGTCCTGTATTTTGCCATTTCTCTCGAATCTCCTGTTGTTTCTCTGGACTAATTTCAATATTGTTATCTTGTGCAAATGAGTCCGCAAAATGGTCAGCTGCTTGCTTTCCTGTTAAGATGTTTCCGTCTTTATGTAGCACAATTTTTGAGTTTCTCCCTGTGCCCTCATCGTTAAGCTGTTTTATTAGCCTCCATAACTTCCTTGTGTCTTTTTCAAAGTTCAGTGACTCTGTTTTCTCCTGCCAGCTTTTCCGTCTAGCTTGCAGTTGGGCCCTTTGAAATTTGGCTTTTGCGTGCTATTTATTGTGGTGCTCTTGGCTGGGATTGGCCTCTGCTTGTTTTCTACATATATCCACATCATTATGCAACTGTTCCAGTTCACTATTCCAGTAGGGTTTATAATGTTTACGGGCTCCTCTTGGTATTGTTTTGCGTGCTGCCTGTAGTATGCATTTCCCAAACTCTTCAACTACTTTATTTATGTCCTTCTCAGTGTTCAGGTTTCTAACCAGTATGCTAGTGCGATGCTTGTACATTGCCCAGTCTGCTTTCTTGTAGTTCCACCTCGAGATGGTGCTGCTTTCACTTACAAGCTCATTTTCTACAGTTAGAAAGACTGGCCGATGGTCACTGCCACCAAGTTGTTTCCCAACAATTCGTGTAATGTTCCACTCCAGGTCTGGTGAATGAAACGCCAGGTCAGGTGTAGTTGTAGAGTGCCATGATCTCGAGTAGAAGGTATGTGGGTCAGACGGCTTGTTAATCAGGATGAATCTATTCTCATCCTGCCAATCTTCCAATCTCTCTCCTCTCTGGTCCATGTGATCATAGCCCCAGCTCTGCGAATGGCTGTTGAAGTCGCCACACACAATCATTTTTCCTTTTAATGGTAGTGTGTCCAGTGCCTGTGGGCGGTCATTTGGACAGTAGTAATTGATCAGGTGAAAGTCTGTATTGTCTGTCTTAAGTTTAAGTGCCTGATACTCAGCCCCTTCCATGTGAACTTCAATTTGGGAAGCAGGAATGTTGTTTTTGACAAGAGTCAGTATCCCACCCTTTCGCCTGTCCTTTCGGTCAGATCGGTAACACTGGTAGCCTCTGATTTTGAAGGCTATATTTTCGTTCAGGTGAGTTTCTTGCAAGCAACATACACTTACATTTTCATTGGCCAAGATGTTTTCTAGTTCTATTCTTTTTTTGGTGATACCCTCTGCATTCCAGTGCATTATTTTAAGTCTTTGTTTGGTACGGCCAGACGGTCTATTGTCAGGCCCTCTGGCTCCGCTGGACATCTGAGAAGGACCTCCCTTATTTGTGGTTAGACCCTTACAAGGCATAAGGCCCGGCACTGCACCTGTCTGTGGGACCAGAGCAGGGCGAGCACCATAACATGTAGCAGTTGTCAACATAATTCACGGCGTTATTGCGTGGCAGCCTGATTTCTGTGGTGCGCCTCCTGGCTGGCTGCCTCCGTCTTCAGCACCTATCCTTTGCAAGAGTAGACTATGGTCTTACTCGACACACGAGCACATAATGCTGTTCCTCCGGTCTGTTATTTATAGATACAACCAAAATGATGACGTCACCGTCAGTGTACAACAGCTTTAGTCACTGCGTTTGAGAGTACCCCAGAAGAAAAGTTAATTATACTTAATGACGTATTTACAAGAACCGTTGGTATGAACAATCCAAAATATTTAACAAAGAGGCACATGAATGAAATAGTTGCCTTTACGATTCTGTTCTTCTGTACTTTGAATCAAAGCTCTTGTATCCCGAAAACATGCATATGCTATTTAGTACTTTTGAATTTCTTCATGCGACTCTGGCAGACTCTCCTTGACCTTTACATAACAACAGAATGTTTACTATTGAAAATTGAAGTATTTCACATTTTATCAGCATTTTATTTCCGAACTAAACAGCCAGGCCAGTATCTTGTTGACCAAATCAAATGATAATGTCCAAAATGAGGAGATACGCATAAGAAAACCATCTCTAGAAATAAAATCACACACAGACCTTTACGTATCACCGGCCTGTCAGCCATATTTGACTGGAAAAGATGCTAATGTTGATAGCGATGTCCTGTAAAGGATATGCGAAGAAAAAAAAATGTGTAATATCTCAGAAGAATTTTATTGTTGTTGTTCACTCACTTTAAACTGAAGTATAATCCATGCATGTACTACAACTTCTAGTGCACTGGATTAATTTTTGCGTGTGGGTTAGCTTTCCCTATTACCAGTGTTCCTCTACATCAGGTGAACTCACTCTGATTTATGACCCCATGCCAAGGATGAAAAGTCAGCATTTCATTCCAACAGACCAGCGCAGGCGTTAAACCCGCTACCTCGGCGTGAGCACACTGGAAGTTTAAGAACAATCATTCTACTCCATTCAGCCATGCTATCCTCCAGTTAGAAGAAAGTTTATTATATTAGTTCTTCTTTGAAATTGTTGACAGTATTTTGGAGCCATCTCTGTAACCTTTTCTCTCTGTGGGCATTGAGTTGGAGACCGTTGATAAGGGAATAGCTTCCCTCAATAAAGAAACAAAGAAGAGGATATTTAATCATATTTATATAGTTACTCCATGTTAATCAAGCTGACATGAGAGCAAAGTTAATCTAATCTTGTCTAACAAGTTTATGTATAATCTTTGGCACTTATAAATGACATGTAATTTATTATCATCCATGTGTTATCGGTGTCACAAAGAGGAAGAACAAAATAGTAACACCACAAGCCTCCAGGGCATGTTGTAAAAAACAACCAAAGACAGTTCGTCTGAGATGGGTATCTCACACAATAGAAATAATCAGATGGCTGTAATCTGACCAACTATAAACTGGCCTACCAAGGGTTAGCATGTGTGGCTGTGAGCCTCTAGTTCACTAGGAGTCTAAAGGACAGAAGAAATAGATGTGCAGTGTAACCTTGGTTTTCATTGTCTTCGGTTTTCGTCGATTTCATGTTTCATAGATTTTTTTTCTGCGAAAAATTTGTCTCGGTTTTTGTCAGTTGCCTCAAATTTTGTCGACGTGACCTCATGGCCGTGCTGCTAATTTTGCGAAAACAAAGGGACCTGCATGTTCTTCTGCTCAGTTTGACGTTGTTTCTCATTGTGTGAGCTTCACTTGCTAATAAGTTAACCCTTTCCTTTTAGCTCAATCATGGGACCAAATAAAATTTCCAGAGCCAGCAGCCCTTTAAAGAAGAAGGAAGCCAGGAACAAGATCGAGTTGAAGAAGGAAATAATTGAAAAATATGAGAGCCGCATGTACGGGAAGTCACCATCCACAATAAGTTCCGTTGTGACGAAAAAGGAAGCAATAATGGAGGCTAATGTAGTGAAAGGTGTGAATGTGCTAACAAAACAGAGATCGCAAATAATTGAAGATGAACCGTTATTATTAATTTGGATAAATTAAAAACAGTTAGATGGCAATTACGTTTTGGAGGCAGTCATATGTGAAAAGGCCAGACTCTCATTATGCCAATCTCATTAAGAAAATGCCTGGGACAGGTACTAGTGTACTTAGTGATTTTAAGGCTAGCAGAGAATGATTTAAAAATTTCAAGAGGCGCACTGGCATATAAAAGACAAGAAGATCAAGAAGAGAATTGACCCTAGGTAGTGCCTTGATACCTAAGGTCCTTATAGAGGGGGATTCCTATTCCAAACAATAATATCTGCACATCTCTCTCCCTTCTTTCCATCTTCCATACGCCAAGAAGAGTCTTCAGAAAGGTAAATGCTATGTTAAATGTTCATTTATTTTTTACATGAGTCTTTTTTATTCATTTTATATTAATTTATTATTGGTTTTTAGTATTTAAACTATATTTATTCTTTATAAAATGTGTTTTTGGTATGTATTTCGGAGTGTCTAGAACAAATTAATTGGATTTACATCAATTCATATGGAAATAATTGCCTCGGCTTTCGTTGGTTTTGGATTTCGCCTATTGTTTTCAGATGGATTATCGATGAAAACCGAGGTTCCACTGTAATTTAAACATAATTATGTTGCCAATGTTCTACGAGATGCTTCAATGTATTGTTAAGCTATTGTATATAGTTTTAAATCTCCCATCTGAAATTTTATCAGCTTTGATAAACAATCTTACTTTTCCATCACATTCTAGATTGTTCAAAAAATTGGCCACAAGCTTACAGATCTGAATTTGAGTGGAATAGGATCTCATGAAATTACTGATGCTGGGCTGAAGTCTGTAGCCAGATACTGCACCGTGCTGAAATCTCTACACATCAGTCTGCTGCGCCAGGTGACGGGAGTAACTCTGTTGCCATTGTTTGTTGATCGTGTCAGGGCTTCAAGAATACAGAAACTCTCAGCCAATTGCAAACTGGTAATATTTGCAATAGTTCTAACAGACAACCATTAGAAAGTGTCCTCCTATCATTCTTAATATTCCTGTGACTCTAGATCTGAGAGAGCAGTAGCCTACTCAAAATTTTTCTCTTATAGAGAGCTAACAGTAAAAAAACACATTTTTCTCTCCTTTTTGCTGTACACAGGGATCACGAACAGCCAAAAAATGCTGATGTTAACTGCTACGTCCTGTAAGGGATATGCAACTAACTTTTTCTTTTTTTACTGAACAGAATAGGAATATGAGCATATCTGGCAATAGTTATCATTATCATTATATATTATGCTGATAAGTGTGGGCGATCCTGATTTGCCAATTTATAGATCATTAGATTCTTGGATCACGTCTATGCTCGTGTTCCGTTTATGCCATGTGGCTAGAGCAGCTAGGTATTTAGCTCTTTGTTCTCTTACCTTTTCCCCATCAAGTTTGCAGTTGTCACTAAGTTTTAGAGTTTATTTATCCTCATAACATATAATTTCTCTAACCAGTTTACTATTTTAATTCGCTTCTTGATAGACTACCTTATTATTTTTTCCTTCCATCCTTGGTATTCTTTCTTAAATTGCAATCGATCATGCATTATGCTGTATGCTGAACCATGTGAGCAGCCTATTGCAGATGCTACAGAGTCTATCATTACTCGCCTGTCACCTCTAATCATCCCCTCCACCCGCTGCACAGATGCTTCTGTTGCAATCTTAACAGGGCGACCAGATCGGATTTCATCAACAATTTAGAGCGTCCTTGAGAAAATATTTCTACCCAGCTATGCACCGCTCTACGGGACAAACATTTGTCAGCATAAACAGGAAGCATTTCCTTATGATGTCCTTTGCAGGCAGTCCTTTTGCCCACAAAAAACGCAAAACAACACGTTGATCTTTGGTTGTACACTCTGTAAGTACAGTCACCATTTTGTTTATGCGCTGCGCATGCGCATGAGACACCTAGCACTACTTGATGAACGGGAATACAAAGTTTGATGTTGCTGTCACCTAATGACACCTGTAGAAAACACCAACTACATTTACCTGCCATTCCATAGAACTGTGTGACTTTCTTATTGACTCTCCCTCGTACAAAGACTTGTTTTCCTACACACCCTAGAAATGGTCGAAACTGCAGCATCACATCAGCCCAATGGTCATGTGTTTGAATCTTTTTTAAGCTGCTTTGTTGATTATTATTAACCTGGATTCAGAGCCTAAAAATTGGTACCAGGAAATGTTCTGGGTTGTAAAGGCTACCAACCTGATATTGACCACATTACTTAGTGATGGCTCTGTGGTGAAGGGTGTTACGTTGCAATTCGTAATCCCGCATATCACGCTCGAAACACAGCGCGATTTGACAGCAGACTGCCCTGCGTTGGTTTCTTCATACAAAGGTAAGGATGCCGGTCGTTCAGAAAGCGATGGCAAACTACTGAACGTAAACTTGCCAAGAAATCACAAACAGCCAAAAATACTGTGTTTGATTATCACGTCCTGTAAAGAATATGTGACTGTTTAACTCCCTAAGTGGGGATGAATCTAACAATATGGGGCTTGAACCATATACCCACAGCATGAAAAGGGATCTTTTACTTTTACTTGACTAGACAAGATGCAAAAGGAATGACAGTGATGGAAGGAAGAAAACATAAATTTAAATCAATTTTCTGTAGTCTGTGTTGACTGAAACAGTTTAGAAAATTGGAAATCTAAAAGCTTCTCAGCACTGAATACATTGTGTAGGTGTACCCTGCTTATTCAACAAGTTAATGACAAAAGGACTTATTTAACAAACAATCATTGAGCAAAGAAAAGCATTGCCTATATTTAAACTTGCAAACTAAGGAGCTTTCACTTTCTTGAATTTTATGACCACACATGTGGTCCCATTGTGAATATTATAAGCACAAAAATAAGACAGCGTGGCTATGTTATTGTTTTGATTATGCCATATGGCCATTGTATCTTTTCCCATCACGTATTTAGCTGGTAATAAAACCACAGTTAATAAATAGCCTATTTACATCTTTTCCCATCACGTTTGCAGCTGGTACTAAAACGACAGATAATAAATAGCATATTCACACCAACCCTATACTACCATTGTCAAACTTGGACATTATCCAAATCACACCTACACACAATCAACACCTGCGAGATGTGATGCTTGAGGAGAGCTGCTAATTTAACTTTCTGAGACCGAATAAGAAATGATGTTATCAGACAGAGAGTGGGATTGACACCTTGTGCCAGATATATTGAAAGGCAGAAGATTAAATAGTTCGGTCATCTCCTTAGATAGCAACACCATCAACTATCAGCACTGAGGCCACATCAAAGATGATCTTATACGAGAGCAATAGGACACCCAGGAAGAAAATGGATTGACGACATCAGAGATATTGTACAATCACATGGAATGACACTATCCAGTGCCAACCTTCAGGCACTGGAATGTAAACTATTCCTCCCCACGATGCTTGGCCACAAAAGTGGAAGATGATACCTAAGTTTTCAAGTTTATTTTTCCTCATAGCATCTAATTTCTGTTATAAGTTTACTTATGTTTGCTTTTTGATAGACTACCGTTTTTGTTTTTCTGTTCATCCATGGTAGTCTTTCCATTTTCCTCAGAATCCACAATTCTGCTATTATCAGATGTTTCTTGGCCTGTCTGTTTATTGTCCATATTTCACATTCATTCAGCAATCATCAAGTGCCCTACCAACTGGCAGATCTCAGTCGTTGGTGCTCTGGATCAACTCTGCTGATGATATTCCTTCATGCCACCGTCTCAGTTCATCCAGCATCATTTATCTCTATCTGCCTGTGCATTTTTTTTTCCAAATATAAGACAGCAGACTGAACAAATCAAAGCGGCTTTCCCTGAGATCAATCAGTCAGCCATCATTATATGGCGTTGTAGATCCGTTATATGAGTTAGTAAGTAAAGGACCAGTTCACCTGCCTTAAGGCACATTGGGAATATAGAGCTAAAGACCTTTATTTGTATAGACCAATCATCACTCAATAAGTGATGTAGTCAGTATCACATCAGCCACCTTTACTTCCCAGGACAATTCTTGATACTCATTTTAGGCTCGGCCGACCTAAAAATCCAGGTGAATTTACAAAATCTGCCCTGATGTAAATTGGAACCCATGACCACTGTGCCAGCAGGCAAACATATAGACATACTACTGCAGCTGGCAATTGTATTGGGTATGGTCGTAATTCAAAATGGTCACGTAAGCAAAAAAGCTAATGAGCTAGGATGATTGGCAGAGCATACCTGTGTGATGGAAACCACACAGAGCTTTGTTGCTCAGCTGGTGTTAGGTGGGTTAAAATGGAAAATACTGCTCGTCATATTACCTGATATATGGTAATATAAACGCTGAAGCATATTGTGCAAGGCATCATATAAAAGAGTAATAGGCAGTTAATAAACGCTCAGGAGAGACTGTTAGAGGTTAAAGGTGAGAGGATCAGGTGTTACCACATCTGGCTCCGTCTCTCCACAGAATGGAACATCGTCTGCTGAATGCATCACACAAAGCATGAACCCTAGTTTCTGTGGTGACCTCTAGGGGTCTGGAAAAATTTCATTCGTGGTCTGAACAACAGTCCGACTTTTTTTGGGCGGTCATTCCCTGTGAGCTCAAGTGTAGTCCATAAATGTGATACTACTTATAGTGTACTAGACTGATTTTTACGTGTGAATGATCTTTTCCTGTTACCAGTGTCCCTTGCCACCAGGGCGAACCCACTCTGACTTCAGAGGTGCTTGTAATTTACGTCCCCAGGTCAAGGACGAGAGGTCAAGATTTTAGTCCAACTGAAAGATTTTCATATTGAGGAACAGATTGCAGAGCAAGGAGAGTATATGTAACGACTACATCCATTTGGAATCAATCGTCAGTCTTCTGTAGTTATCAGAGACTTCATTTACAGGAGTCATCATTGTGCCTGTCTAAGCTTCACAAGGTCAATCTCATATTGCAACATACCTGGAAATGAAGAGTCTGATAGAGTCCACTACATCGGCATCAGTACACTGGATGTTTTAAGAATAAGCGCATTTATCCATTCGGCCATGCTGACCTCCGTGTTGATGAATTAACCGGACTAAACCTTTTTTAATTTGGCATCACTTGTGACAGTACCAGGTGTGTGATCACAGGCAGGGACAGCTAAATCTTCACGGTGCATGAGTGCCTTTATTGTTCACATTCTTTGGTCATAAGTTTTCTTGGAGACTCCTAGGGGTTGTCACTGAAGCTACAAATTTTGTGCAGTGCTTACGGCATTTCATAGTGCCCATTTTAGGCTGGTTTGATCTGAGAGCCTAGGTCAGTTTGTAAAAATAGCCTTGCATCAAGGGACGTTAAAGCACTGCTCTACCATGGCTGCCAATGACAGAGCAGCTTGAATTCAATTGTCCATAGAAAACAACCAACAAAAATGTTAGTGTTTGATTCAGAATAGTTGAATAAGGTAAAAGGGGACTGAGTCAGTATTGAGTGAGGCAGTACATGAGTGAGACAGCACATGATTGAGACAATACATGATTGAGACAGTACATGATTGAGACATTACATGAGTGAGACAGTATAATTATGTAAATTGTTAGTACATTATTGAGATGTGTTTTCACATGGAGCCGTAGTAAATAAGTAGTCAGTTTACTTGCCTGCTAAGACAATGGTCTAGGTTCATTCTCTAGCAAAGAAGCATTATTAAAATGGGGTACCAAACAGTTTTCATAACCTGTGAATTTTCTGGGAAGGAAGAGTAGTGAAGATGTTAATAGGCCACCCCACTTCATATGTCATGGCCTAGAATATGTGAAAGCCAAATACTTCACACTCTAACTGTAATACATTAGTCAGACATCTTAGGCAGGCCTCGATGATATTAAATGCATAAATTATATGCTACACCCATTTAACAAGCTAACTTAATGTAGCATTTTAAGAATAATAAATGCGTTTATCTTTCCTAGATGGATGCCAGTACTCTGGATCACATAATGTCTAGTTGTCCAGATCTTAAGAAGCTCGATCTGTCTGGCCTGAGTGTGGTCAATGATGCAATGATTATCAACTTGGCTGACCATTCACCAAACCTAACACAGTTAAACCTGAAAGGTTGTAAGCAGGTGGGCACAAACATTAACATTGGGCTGTTAGAAGAGTGAGCAGGATGGGAACATGACTCTCCTGTGTGTGTTTTTTTTTACAGTGCGCTGGTGAACAGAATGTTTAAAACTAATCTTAGCATTATCTATTAGGTAATTCCAGCTGTTGTTATGCATACAGAAAGACTTTCTGTTAAGTGTTAGACTTCCATGAGGCTAATGTTTTCAACCTTTGAACAGTATCAGTGACTATATACTTATTATATTTAAGCCAAAATATTATGTTTTGTTTCCACTTCACCTGATATATAACTGTGCCGTGTGTAACTGACGAGATGCAGCAAAATATGTCAGGCATTAAGTCATGCAATATTTTGTGTATGACATCTGTGTTTAGAATCTTAGTATTTTGCAGGTGTATAGTTTTGGTAATTTAAACTGAACATTTTTGTTGGCATCAGATCAAGCAAACATTGCATTTCAGAAGATGAAAATAGTCTTATGTAATAAACCAGCTGCATTAAATGTCAAAGAGTGCTGAACCAGTTCTGCTGTATGGCATTGAAACTGGAATGTGAATGATATGGTTTCTGAGGCAAGTGTTATGAATACCTGTGACTGGACTGCCTTTGTAAAGAACAATGCTTGCCTGGACAGGGCTCATGAAAGTAGAATATAATATACATATTTCAGTGTATAAAGAAGGGTGTCAGACGAGGTTGTGTAATGTCTCCTGATTTGTTCTCATTATACAGTGAACATATAATGAGATCTACAGAAAATATGTCAGGGATCCTGGTTGGTGGACATAATATAAATAACTTACATTACGCTAATGACGCCGTCGGGATATTAACAAGTCATAAGGATCTACAGGAAATAATAGATACAGTGGTTGTAGAAAGTGGAAAAAAAAAACGGGGCTTAGTTTAAATAATAGAAAGACAGAAGTTCTAAACACTGGAACTCTGGTGACAACTGGAAAGATTTGTGGAAAGAGAGATACAGGAAGACAGCATGAGAAGATTCTTGACAGTCTTGTGTCATGGCATGTAAGGGAGTCAACATACGAATTGATTGATGCCATTAGATATTACAATTTGTGGTGAGGCTTGATTGCCCACACCAGCCAGCAAGGCACTGGATGATGATGATGATGATATAAAAATGAGATTTTGATCATATAATGAGAAGAAGTTACGAAAGGATTAGAGTGCTCGCTTTTAAACTTCTGGTGTGCGAATGATGGGGTCAGGAGTTCAACCACGGGCATTTAACCCTTTACAGGGCAGACGCTTGTCCATTTTCTAGCCCTGAACGGGCAAGATTTTTTCAGGTTCGGTAAAATTTCGGGTCGCGGTAGTAAAAACATCACAAATAAGGTGTTAGTCAACCGATTTTAGTTAAATAAACAACACAAGGAAGGGAAAAGCATGTAGAATATGTTACTCACGTGATTGTTGTTGGTAATCCATATATGAACACAAATATTTACAAAATACGGCATGTTGCTTGTGATTTTCCGTCATCTATACGGCAATTTACAAACACATTTTCAGAATCATAATCACTTTCTTTAAAGTCTGACTCAGACTGCTAATGCAAAGTAACGCTATGCACTGATATCTAGCTCCAATTAATAGTCAACTTCGTGCCCTTTAATGTCATTTAAAATGAACCTAGCGAAATCTCGGCTATCACTTGAAGAATCGCCAAAATCCGTTTTGAAAAACAGCGTAAAAATCCCGAAAATTATCAAAAATTGTCCTTAAAAGTCCGTTCACATTCATACTATCGCGTTTACAAATGGCGGCCACGTTGTCAAGCTGTCGGCGAAAGCGAAAGTAGTCATCGGAAGTGTCGGAAAGCCGAGAGATCGTGATTTTACAATGCATAATAGTATCGGCCGGGATCGGACGCTATGCGCGTTTTATGGCATCGGCCGGAATCGGACGCTATGCCTTGTAAAGGGTTAAAGGTGGAGTTAAAAGTTGACTTCTTGTACAGAAAGCAATGGTTGGTACACTTCTGAAGGTAAAAATTGCCTAGAACATCAGCCTTTTAATGAGAAGAGAAGCTGTGGAACACAACATGACAACTGGAAAGATCAGTGGTTGAAGAGGCATGGGCAGAATGAGAGAAATCATGGCTGGATGGGCTAAGATGGGGGCGTTGAGGAAATTTAACAGTGGGACTGACCCTTAACACCAGGGATGGAGATTTGTGGATATGCACGCATGCTTATGCCAGGTACAGGGCACATGATGATGATGACTTATCAGTATCTATTTATTCATTTAGTCATTACATTGATGACCTCAGGGATGTCCATAACTTATCATGTTTTCAATATCCTCTCTTTTGCTCTGTCGCTGTCTCCCTCTCTTTCCCCTTTCTCACATGCATACACACATATATACATACACACACATACATATCAGCTGTACCTTGTGAAGAAAGTTGCATTGATTGTCTCATCTGATTATTAGTAAAGTGATGTTAGTTGTATTATCTGCATAATACAGCAGAAACTACATTATCTGTGAGTGGTTTTGTTGACAAAAAAATGACAACATCCTTGAAGTTCATTAAGCATTTACTGTCAAACCAATATCCTTGAAGTTTAAGTATTTGTCATCAAAGCTTTGTTCTTGATATTCATTGAATGTTTACTGCCAAACCCATATCCTTAAAATTCATTGAATAATTTGCTCTCGGACCAATATCATTAAAGTTGATTGAACAATTTTCTGTGAAACCACATTTGCAGGTTACAGATACAGCAGTGTGCCACTTGAGTGGTTGCTGTCCCTTGACCAGCCTGTGCCTGTCAGGCCTGCATGCTATCACTGACAAAAGCATATTCAGCCTGGCCAGCAGTTGTCCTCATTTGAAAGAGATTTATCTCAATGGTTGTGCCAATGTGTCACCAGTTGCAGTGCAATACTTGAAGGTTTGTTCCTCTGCAGACAATTGTAACTTAATCTTACGTTTTTACGTTTGCAGCACAATTGTCGGCCATAAGTCAGTTCCATCCATCCATCATGTGCCATGCTGGTAAGTGTTGGCGGTCATGATTCACCATTTCACTCGATTACCAGAGTCGTGGATCAGCTCAGTATTCCTGTCTCGACCATGCCACATGGTCAAGCCATCCAGGTATTTACTTCTCTGTCTTTCTCTTTTTATCTTCCTCTCGATCTTGCCAGTTGTCACCAAGTTCTCCAATTTATTTCTTCTTATAAGATGTCCAAAATATTTTGACTGTCTACGTCTAATCAGTTTATGATTTTCATTTGTTTCTTGTAGTACTTGGTCATTGGTTTTTCTGTCTGCCCATGGTATTCTTTGCAATCTCCTCAAAAACCACATTTCCACAGCCATCAGATGTTTTTCAGCCTGACTGCTCATTGTCCTAGCTTCACATCCATACAAAAGTACAGCCTCTATGTAGCATTTCAACACTCTTTTTCTCCTTTAAATTGATATCTATTTATTGGTCAGTATGTTTTTCATCTTGCTAAAGGCTACTTTTCACCATGGCGATTCTTGTTCTAATCTCTTCAAGGCATTTCCCATCAGATGTTATTACTGTTCCAAGATAGCTGTACCGATTCACTTGTTTAAGAATATGCCCATTTACTTGTATATTACATTGTGGTATTTCGTTTTTCCTAGTGATGACCATAATCTGTGTTTTCTTACAATTTAATTCTAACCCCAGTTGTTCACTGTGTGCAACAACCGTAAGTCAGTTACAATGTGAAATTGTGGTTATGTAAAATTTAAGAGAACAATTTTCAATAAAGATAAAATGAGAGCTTTAAGAGTTATGTCCTATCAGTTGTGCTGTATGGAAGTGAATTTACAGGTGGCAGGTGAGTATTGTTAGAAGAATGCTGAGAACACTTCAGGCACATAAGAGCAATGAAGATATCTAGAAAGGAACTCACAAAGAGAATTGGTTTCAGATCAGAAGCAGACAAACTGCAAACTTTGGACATGTCATGAGAAGGGGTAACCAGAAAGCTGTTGCAACAACAGGAAATTTGAAGGAGAAGAGAGACAGAAGATTTAGAGAGAAGATGCTGGAAACCTTAACATCATGGCATGAAGAAACATCTGTGGTGGATTGGCAAAACTGGAGGCAGGAGGCTGTGGAATAGCTTGATAACCAAAGTAATACATCGTGACCCATATGAGGAATCAATGGCCAGGCAAAAGTGTGAGTTATTCCTAGAGTAATGCCATTCTGAACAGTTGCTGTCACAACTGGAAGATGTGACCCCAAATAACTGTTGGTAAGCATGTGTGCAGACCACTACATAAGCTTGGCTCTTCTGTAATCTTTTTTTTTTTTTTTTTGTTTGTTTGCAGGACATCGCTGTCAACATCAGCATCTTTCAGTTGATTGTTGATTTCTTGGCAAGATTGTGCTCAGTAGTTTGCCATTGCTTTCTGAGTGACCGGCTCAATACCCCGTAAGCTACCGACACGGAGAGAACCGCCACCAATTCTCGTGCAATGTCACGTTACTTACGAGAGTATACGCGATCACGGAGAAAGTCGTGTAACCTCTAGACCAGAGAGACCGGCTCTGTAATTTGTAGCAGTTAAAAAAATCTTCGCTCAGAAATGCTTATTTTCCTTTAATAGTGTGACCCATTTTATGTTAAATGTTAAAACTAGTTTTAACAAATTTCCATCACTTGAGAAACATAGTTTTGACACATTTCTGTAATTGAGAGACATAGCTTTAGCACTTTTCTCTCTTCTTCTTCTTCTTCTTCTTCAGCTTTCCGAGCCATTGAGGTTCTTTGCTGCAAATACAATCCGTCTCCATTCGTCTCTCTGGTGGACCTTCTCTTGCCAGTCGTTGATTCCAAGTGCTTGTAGGTCTGTACATGTATTATCTCTCCACCGTCTTCTTGGTCTACCTCGGGGTCTACGGTCATTTATTTCCTGAGTGTAAGCGAGTTTTGTTTCCCTATTATCTTCCATTCTTTCTATATGCCCCAGCCATTGTAGTCTATTAGCCTTCATGATACCAGTGATTAGCGGGGACTTAAACAGATCATAAATGTCTTTGTTACTTCTTCTTTTCCACTCTCCACTTTGTGTATCCCTAATGGGTTCAAAGATGCGTCTTAAAATTTTGTTCTCAAAGGTTTGTAACAAGGCTTCGTCTCCTTTCGTTGTACTCCAGGTTTCAGAGCCATACAGCACAACTGGTCTGATCAGTGTTTTGTATATTGTGATTTTGGTGTTACGAGATAGCGCCTTTGATTTTAGTAGATGTTGTAGTGCATAGTATATCTTATTTCCAGAGTTGATTCTAGTTTGTATTTCTTCCCTTATGATGTTGGAGCAGTTGAAGATTGTACCCAGGTATTTGTATGTTTCCGTTCTTTTAATGGTCATATTATTTATTTGTATGTGGCCAGAGTTTTTAGCCATTCCGTCTCTTGAAATTACCATATATTCTGTCTTATCTTGGTTGATAACCAGCCCCATCTGTTGGGCTTTTTCCTTTAAGTGAGTCAATATTTCCAATGTCTTTTGTTCACTTTGCCCTATAATATCTATATCATCTGCATAACCAAGCAGCTTGGATGTTCCTCCAATATCACATTCCTCCTTTATCTTCCTTACAACTTTCTCTAGAGCCAGATTGAAGAGTAGCGGCGATAGTGCATCACCCTGTTTCAAGCCAGATGTTATTTGGAAGGGGTCTGATTTCCTGCCTTTATATGTTACTATATTATAAGTATCTTCCATGCATAGTTTGGTCATGTTGATTAACTTCCTTGGTATTCCAAATTCCTGCATAGCATTCCATAGACTATTCCTATGGACACTATCATAAGCCTTTTTAAAATCCACAAAAATGTTATGGAGATTTCTTTTATATTCCCAATGCTTCTCGGCTATTTGTCGTAAGATAAATATCTGATCTATTGTTGATCTGTTTTGTCTAAAACCCGCCTGGTAGTCACCTAATATGTCTTCTGAATATGGTTTTAGTCTATTTAGTACTACTGCGGATAGTATCTTATAGCTTGTGGACAGTAGTGATATTCCTCTATAATTTCCACATTGGAACTTGTCTCCTTTCTTAAAGATAGGTATCAATAATGACTCTTTCCAGTCATGGGGTAATTCTTCTGTCCTCCAGATTTTTATTATTAGTTCGTAGAGCTTTAGATGTAATGCATGGCCACCTGCCTTTATAAATTCAGCAGCAATTCCATCAGTCCCAGTTGCCTTATTGTTTTTAAGTCGTGTGATTACATATAGGATTTCTTCAAATGTAGGTTCTTCAATTTGTGGTTCGCATGTTAGAACCTCTTCCTGTGGAAAAATGTTACTTGGAGCTTCACAATTTAGTAATTCAATAAAATATTCTTTCCATGTGTTGCACATTTCCTCATTGGTATTTATCATATTCCCATTTTTGTCTTTTAAACCATATGTGTTTTGTTGGTGCCCTCGTTTCATTGACTTCAGTTCTTTAAAAAATTTTCTGGATTCATTTTTCTGGTGATTAGTTTCCATATCTTTGATTATATTACTCATATATTCTCGCTTCTGCTGTCTGACTATTTTTGTAGCCTCTTTACATTCATTTCTATAATGCTCTTCCTTTTGAATGTTGTTGATGTCATTTAACCATACATGTCTGGCATTCTTCTTCCTAATGACTGCTTCTTCACATTTTTGATTGAACCATCTGTTCTTTCTATGCGTGGTTAACACACCAAGACATTCTTCTGCTGTAGATTGAATTGTATTCTTGATGTTCAACCAAGTTTGGTCAACGCTTTCCTCCGAAGGGTTTTGCAGAGTTTCAAGTTTACATTTTATTTCATCTGTAAATTTCTCTTTGACTGTAATGTCTTGTAGTTTTTCTCTGTTATATGTTGGGTGTAATCTTTGTAATTTAGTATAGAAAGCTCTCTTGAGTTTTATTTTAAATTTTGCTCCAACGAGGAAGTGGTCACTGTGGCACTCAGCTCCTCTATAACTTCTGACGTGCTGTATGTTTGATGCATTTCTGTTGTTAATTAAAATGTGATCTATTTGATTATAGGTTCTCTTGTCACATGATTTCCAAGTTTGTTTGTGTATATCCTTTCTTTGTAGTCTGGTACTGCTAATCTGCAGTCCTTTGGCTTCTGCCAGGTTGATGACTCTCCATCCATTATCATTTGAAGTTGTATGTAGGCTTTCCATACCGGCCACATTTTTTATTAGTTTGCTCTCTACCTATTTTCGCATTGAAGTCTCCCAGCACAATCAGGATGTCCTGTTTGGGGGTTTCTTCTATGACATCTTCCAGATCATTATAAAAGTCTTCTTTAATATCATCTTCTTTCTCTTCAGTAGGTGCATGTACATTAATCATCGTTATATTTTTCCATTTACCTTTTATTCGTAATTTACTAATCCTGTCATTAAAAGCTTTAAAGTTTAAAACGTTCCCCCATAACTCTTTTTTGATGACAAATCCTGTTCCTAATTCATGTTTATTTTGGGTGTTTCCTCCATATATTATAATCATTCCATTTTGCTCTAAAGTACCCTCTCCTGGCCACCTTATTTCTTGAATTGCTGTTATATCCATTTGATATTCAACCAGCACCCGGGTTAGTTCTTCGGCCGCTCCAGCTCGATATAGTGTCCGTACATTCCATGTTCCAAATCTCAAAAGTCCTTTAACGTTCCAAGGTCGTTGTCCAGATAAGTCAGTCCGATATCGAGGCTCATGTATTTGTTTCGTAACAAAAAAGGTTTTTACAAAGGTGGGGATGTTAACCCCACGCTTCAACCCCCAACCTGGAGGACCACTTTTCTCTCACTCAAGAAAAATAACTTTGGCACATTTCCACCATTTAAGAAACAGTTTTGACACATTTATGTCACCAGACAATATTTTTGGCATATTTCTGTATTTGAGAACTTTAATTTGAGAAAAATAGTTTTAATACATTTCTGTATCTTGAGAAACAGGCTTAGAAATGTGATATAAGTTATAATATTCTTCTTTTTTGAAGTATTCAGATGTTTATTATTTTGCACTATAATTTAATTTTCAATAGAAAATTACAGTTGTGTCAAAATTGTTTATAAAATGTGTTTGTTAAAAATGGAAACAGATTTGCAGTTTTAGTCATGTTTTCACTAAATTTGTCAGTTGCTTTTTAACTGTTATATGAGTCATTAGAATCATGCATGTTTACAATTGTAATTAACATAATGTTAACATGAAGACTGACATTTTTGTTGTATATTGATCTTTGAATGTTGTAATATTAATTATATAAGCTGTATAAATATTGCGCTAGATTTAAACAAACATGGCTGATGCACCACAATTGGTACACATGAATATGTCTTCTTCCTATTCTTTGTTTCTTTTGCCCTTTAGGCCCTATTGGTGCACATGCCCTCAACCATCTCACAACAAGCCATCTAGTCTTTTGCTATTTACTGCGGCTTCACCCACGTTCTCCCTGTATTGTTCTGTTCTGTCTTTAATTCTTTTCTCTGTGTGTTCTTAGGTCTTCCCCTTTTTCATTCAGCCTGTGGGTACCTAACAAGGAACTTGTTATTTATGCCATCCCCAATTTTTCTTAATATGTGTCCAATCCAGTACCAGCATCTTTTCCACTTCTTTGTTTTCTCACAAGTAACACTGTCTATATCCACTATAAAGTTAACAGTCAGTTGTAAGGTTCCTCTAGTCACCATACAGTTTGTTGTCATGTTGTCTCTTTATTTGTCCTATCCCAACATAAGTATGTGAACATTCAATGTTGATAGGTTTAGAATTCAGCTCTTGAACATTTGATTTAAAGATAATCAAGTATTTGTTTCCTTCACAGGACTGTTGTCTTCACAGACTGTTTGCAAAACACAACATTCCGAACGCAAGCCCCAACCAACTTATGGCCAAAAATTTGGATACCGGAGAGTTTTGTCGAGCTGATCTACTGTAGTATATAAACAACATTCTCATTTTATTGTGGTGTTATAATTTTAGGTGGCTTACCAAATGTGATGATCTGCAAACAGAAACTTGGTCAAAGTACCTGTGATTCATTTGTTTATATTCTTTAGTCTTGAGCTCTTTAAACTGTGTCATAATCAAATGATTCTTATGATAAATTTCTCACTTACATGAAACACAGTGATATTAGATGAATGATACTAGCAGAACCAGATGTATATTTTATACCTTTGTGCCATGAAACATGTAGTAAAATCTGACTAGTAACTTCGGAAAATGTAGAAAAATGACTAAACAGCTTTATATTTGCTGGAATACTAATGTAGAAAAATGACTAAACAGCTTTATATTTGCTGGAATACTAATGTAGAAAAATGACTAAACAGCTTTATATTTGCTGGAATACTAATGTAGAAAAATGACTAAACAGCTTTATATTTGCTGGAATACTAATGTAGAAAAATAGAACAGATTCTGTGTCAACTCTTGAGTAAGTTTAGTTTGAGATGTGTTTCATTGCTGGAAAAATAATAATGAATTGGTAAATCAGAAAAGAAAAAAACTTCAGATAAATGATAACATAAGAGTTTTACAATTCGCAAAGTATACAGTATGCTTTCTTATTTATAATTATTGGTCCAATTATTTATAATGGTGTTTTTATTTTTAATAGTTAGCTAGATGTTTATATATTTATTTGTAACATTTGTTGTTGACACTTTGCTAAACATTAAAAAAACTTGTGTTGCTGAAAGTTGCTTTCATGTGAAGCAGAAGCTCATGAGCAGGAAATGGAGATCTCTAAAACATTACCTCTGGACAGGAATATACACCCTTTTATAATATCTGCTGCTGGAGACTGAGTTTCTGTGAGTTTGCATAGAGTGCCATGAGCAAAATATGTATAAACTATTTCCTCTGTTTAATTATATTTAGAATTAAAACCTTTTTTTTTTAATAGTTAGTGTAAAAATATTTTTAGTGTTAGATTTTTGTAGGCAATATCGTGAACTCTTAGTTCATAAATATGTGAACGTTAAGTTACAATTTTTATATTGTTCTTGATGTCTAGTATTGTTTTATACAATTTCCTCCAGTTTCTCTTCATCTTTCAGTGTCACAATAACTAATCCATATTCTATCACAGCTCTATCCCTCCACTGTTATTGATATTGGTGTTTAAGTAGAATAGATACCATCTACAGCACTCAACTGTAGGCATGGTCTAGCACAATAGTGCTAGATATGTGTGTGAAACACTCACACACATATGTCATGTATAGTGGCAGAACACCATTTTGTTGCTTGTATTATTTGAGCTCCTTGACAGGGTGTTTGTCACCATTCATATCAGTACTATTAACATCAGCTGTACTGTTGCTTGTATTATTTGAGCTCCTTGACAGAGTGTTTGTGACCTGTCATATCAGTACTATTAACATCAGCTGTACTGTTGCTTGTATTTGAGCTCCTTGACAGGGTGTTTGTCACCACTTATATCAGTACAATTAACATCAGCTGTGCGCAGCTTGGGCGGGCGTGTTAGTGTAGTTGATTTGGAGCTACGCTGTTAATATGTGTGTGGTCAAATGAGGATTCCATGCTTGTGTTCATCGTCCGTCAACAGCAAGACTGGACACCTATTCCTCCGAGCATTATTCAGACCTACAAATTGTGATGGCCTTATCACAGCACAGACTCAAAGCACGTGTGATGTTTGCTTGACTTTGCCCTCACCTGCTGTGTAGAGAGGTGTGTGTTTCTGATTATTATTTGTGTTTCTGATTAACCTGATGGCTCCTAATGGAACTCTCTTGCCTGGTGTTCATGTGGTCGAATTCCCACAGAGGTAGGAATTTATTGAAAACTTACCTGGGCTCTCAGGACTCTCCTGAAAATGGATACCAGGAGTCTCCTGAAAATGGGTACCAGGACTCACCTGAGCATGGAAACCAGCAAATGTTCTGGGAAGTAAAGACATCATGATATTGATCACATCACCCTTTGAGTGCATGTTGCATGCCCTTTGCTGGATGTTGTTATCAACCCCTGGTTGATTTTCTAAACAATTTACATTCAGTAGTTTGTCACTGCTGTCTGAACAAGAAGTCAGTGTTAAAAGTCCATCTGACCAGTGTAGCGAATGGCCCTTGTACCCGGCCATCAGCACCCAGGAAGTTTGTTTTTTTTGCGCTCACTTGACTTGAACTCAAGCGTAGTCCATAACCACTATTTAAAGTAGTGATGGACTGAACTTTGCATGTGGGTTACCTTTCCCTATTAACAGTGTCCCTCGCCATCAGGCGAACCCACACCGACTTCAGAGGTACTTGTAATTAACGTCCCCAAGTCAAGGACGACAGGTCAACATTTTAGTCCAGCTGTCCGGTGTAGCGGATGAACCGCTAACCTCAGCATCAGCACACGGGATGTTTAAGAACACACGTTCTTATCCATTCAGCCATGTGGACCCGACACAGGAAGTTTGAGAAGTTTGAACCTTAGGCATGGAAAAGAGTTCTTTACTATTTGAGTTTACTTATATAACTGTATAGAATGTTTAAGACAGAAATGATCTGGCTAGTACTGCTACATTAAAAAGAAACATGCATACCTTGTTGATAATTTAGTGATGACGTGATTCATGGGACCAGGGCAAACATACCGCTCCTAGTGAGATTGTCCAAACAGGCATACTCAAGAACAACATTACTTTGATATTTGTCTACTCCTAGTGAGATTGTCCAAACAGGCATACTCAAGAACAACATTACTTTGATATTTGTCTACCTTTTTTGTTTTTCATTCGCTGGCTTTGAACTGAAGTGTAGTCGATACACACGCTACCACTACTAGTAGCACTGGACTGACGTTTGCATGTGGAGTAACTATCCCTCGTAATCAGGGGATCCACTCCAACTTCAGAGGTTTGTCCATACCTTCTAACAAAGATCAGATCAGTTGACATCTTCACATTGAAAGTCAACTGCAATGGATCATCATTTTCTTTCTATAGCCATGATAGTGCGGTCTATAATTCTCTTCCAGTCCCATCTTTTCATGATATCTTCCCATATAAACTTGTCTTCATCTTGTGTTCATATTCAAGCCATATGAACTTTGTACTTCCAGCCTCTGGCTTTGTGTAAGATAATCTTTAATTTGAGCACTTGCTTCATCCCCAAGAATGCCTGTTTTGTTTATACTGATCTCGAAAATTTAATTTTCTTTCTCTACTTGTGTTTGTATTAATTGGAGGAAATAATCTGTGCGTCTGCTTATGTTTATATTAATTTGAAGGATGTAATCTGTCTGTCTGTTTATGTTTATACTGATCTGAAGAATGTAATCTGTGTGTCTGCTTGTGTTTATACTGATCTGAAGAATGTAATCTGTGTGTCTGCTTGTGTTTATACTGATCTGAAGAATGTAATCTGTGTGTCTGCTTGTGTTTATACTGATCTGAAGAATGTAATCTGTGTGTCTGCTTGTGTTTATACTGATCTGAAGAATGTAATCTGTGTGTCTGCTTGTGTTTATACTGATCTGAAGAATGTAATCTGTGTGTCTGCTTGTGTTTATACTGATCTTAAGAATGTAATCTGTGTGTCTGCTTGTGTTTATACTGATCTGAAGAATGTAATCTGTGTGTCTGCTTGTGTTTATACTGATCTGAAGAATGTAATCTGTGTGTCTGCTTGTGTTTATACTGATCTGAAGAATGTAATCTGTCTGTCTGCTTGTGTTTATACTGATCTGAAGAATGTAATCTGTCTGTCTGTTTATGTTTATACTCATTTTAGGATATAATCTGTCTGCTTCTGTATATATTTATATGAAGGGTGTAATTTGTCTGTCTATGTGTCGTTATATTGATGTGAAAATATAATTTGTTTCTTCTATTGTGGTTATATTGACCTGTAGAATGTAATCTGTCTGTCTACTTGTGTTTATATTTATCTGAAGAAAATATTATTAGTACATTGATTGTGGATTTAAAACACTGTCTTGGTATAATTTACCTTGTATTCCTCCACAAGTATATTGTTGATGCTTGTCTTTGTTGGCACATTCTCCTTTTGCCTTTTAGCTCTATATGAAGCACAGACTGTCAGTGAGATCATGCAACATTCTCCTGTCCTATATTATCTGTTGCAATTCTTTCCATGTCTTGCAAATTACTTACATCTGTTTCTAATTAGCTTCTCCATGTATTCTGTGGTCTTCCAATAATTTATTTACCCTGAAAATTCTTTAACAAAAAGGGGCTATCTTTTGTACTATAAAATGATTTACTTAACGTTTCTTCTATAAATATAAAATCTATCAATGGTTACTTTAAGAAAAAATACAACGTAAATTTAAAAGAAATTGAACTTTCACAAGCAATTTAGATTATTAATACTGGGGTGATGCAAAGAAATCCTATTATCGAATGAAAGAATGACTGACATAAAATGTGAGAGGATATGAAAGTTAACATCTTGTTCTGTAACAATGCTAATTCTCTATTTGGTTTTGTCTATTTGTGTCAATTTGGTTAACATTTATCTTTAAGATGAACATTTATTATGTGACCAAGATGTCCTGGAACATAATCTATACATGCCTGGTTCCAGTTGCTGGGAAATTCATTTTGTACACCACAAAAATGTTATTCCATGACATTTCAATAAAGTGCCTGCACTCTATTTTTGAGTATTTATGTGTATAAAAGGAAAAGTTGCCCGTCTGCTACCAGGGCATATAAGAGAAGTGAAGAATATTAAGTCTGTAACCGACAGTGCAAGTCGTAAGGTGTCAGTAATGAGGAGTGGCATCAAACTGGGTACCTCATCCCATAGGAAACTTTAGCTGCAAGATCCTGCCAGTCATGAAGGAGTCTACATCATGAGTTGATTGAGTGCCTATGCTCCTGTGGGAGGTGACAGGCATAAGAAGAAGCCAGAAGGAACAATGCTTAACCAAGTCATTACATTCAAATATGTGGGGCTGATCATAACATCAGATGGAAGGCATAAGAAGAGGAGAGAAGGAACAGTTCTTAACTTAGTCATTACATTCAAATATGTGGGGTAATAATAACATCAGATGGAAGGCATAAGAATGAACGAACGAACATACATTATTTTCAAAGTGTTAAGAATTGGGCACGCAGGCCCATCTAACATTCTGCCCTTCTATCACTCTCTTTCATACATTATTTCATTCACTCATCATTCAAAGCTAACTGAGAACAGTAACAATATAAAATATATGCATTGTAAAGACATGGGCAAAAAGCAAACATCAGTACTACACAACTTAGTAATATTAAATAATGGTGTGGCACTTGTTATTAGCTATAAGGAATATACTGGTCTACCAAAAGGGGGCTGGCTGTTATACTAGGGTTTTATTATTATTTCTATTATTAAGGGGGAAGATAATCCGTACTGAGATGGTGTTCGAATAATTTGCGATTATATGTATATGGATTGGTGATGTCTTTGATTTATTGTGGAAGATTGTTCCACAGCTGAGCTGCAGAGTACGTTAAGCTGAAGAAGAAGAGTTAAGAAGAAGAGAGAAGGAACAGTGCTTAATCAAGTTATTACATTCAAATATCATAAGAGCAGGTCTGACAGGTATTATGAGAATAACAGTTCAAGCAAAGACTGAATTGCACAAAATGAAAATTATCTTATGAAATAAATCACTTTCATTGAATGTTGGCAAGAGTGTAGTGAAAAGTTATAAACAGCCTTTTCTGCTGTATGACAGTAAGTCTTGGAATGTGCATGAGCATGCTGGACAGAGTTGTGAGACCAACGGAGTTGCGGTTCCTAAGATGAGCGTTGCAAAATCTTTTGACTGCAAGAGTAACTAACAGTGATTGCCTGGAAAAGTCTAATGACAATAGAATATGTACAATGCAAACTGCTTAAGACGATCTCGGATGTGGCGAATTTCTGTTGTAATGAACAATTTGTTTATCCCGGACAATTTCTATTCATTGTCTCTTGTCTTTTATAATAGGAATTTCTGATAAGAAGAACTATTTCTTGGGTCTCGGATGAGTTCACCGTATCAGGTCTGCACTGTAGATGTTGGTCTATATCAGAGGTTCCCAAACCATGGCTTGTGGGCCACTTGTGGCCCGCCAGCTGTTAAAAAGTGGCACGCAAGGCCATGTTATTTAATAGAATACATTTTAATAATTTCAAAAATGCACTCGGAGCGCCCTGTCAGCATTTCGCAACGAAACGTTATGAAGTTCCCAAATTTCTGAAGCTGCCTGCTTCACCTTCAGCTGATCCTATTATTTCATTCTAGTGACTATTGCCTGTCGAACAATTTGAACACTTGCGTTCATTATCCTAGAGATACATTTGTCATTTTGGTTCGACTTACAGATGCGAGCAGTCATTTTCCACAATGACCGTTATGAAAAACAAGCTACGTTCCAGACTCACTGACAGTAACTTAGCTGCGCTTATGACTTTGGGCACGACAGATTTGTGCCCAGACATTAATAAACTGGCATCTGAACTTAAGTAACTGGTTATGAAGAGCAGTTACAGTTGTAAATTAATTACATTAATAGCGATTTTCAAAACTTTATTATTTTAAACCAAAAAATGACCGCAGTGTAGTAGTGACACTGACTGCCTTTAAAGTTTTAGAATTCTGGTGACGAAAGTTAAGAAAGGTAAGAATGATATTGCACGACGTTTATAATGTTATAATGTGGCCCGCTTAACTACCAAAAATAGTAAATATGGCCCTCTGCTTGAAAAGCTTGGGAACTACTGGTCTATATAAGTATGGGATCTAGCACCATATGCCCAAATGTATGTCAATGAGTTCTTTATGTTATTTTTACTTGTAGGAAAGAGACTAGTATTCTTTTGTCGTATAAGGATAAGAGAGGCAATGGAAAACATCGTAACCACTGGAAAGATCAGTGATGGATGAGGCTGACTGGGATAAATGTTGCTGGGTGGTCTGTGCTGGCGGCATGGGGGAATATCATCAATAGAATGTATGCAGAACACCAAGCAATGTGATCTGCGAAGGGACTTGAAAGCCTACGTCATATGCCAAGGCATTTGATGATTATTACTTGATCCAGAAAACCAACAATTATTTGTCATACTCATCTTTGTTCCACTCCACATTTGTCCTTACTCAACTTTTGTCTCTACTTCATCTTTGTCCCAATTTAACGTTTTCCACTAATCCACATTTGTCCTCGCTCCGTTGTTTTTCAATAGACAGAAGATGATGGACAGTTTGACATGATGGTATGGAGGAACATCAGTATCAGAAATGACTGGCGGCAAACAAGATCAAAATCTTTGAGAATGATCTGATTAGTCTCATTCATACTGTTTCCCCGAAACCCATAAAATAAGCCTATCTCTAAAATAAGCACTAACTCGACTTTTCAGGATGCTTTTAATATAAAACCGACCCCTGCTTGCTTGCTTGCTTGTGTTCGTTGGCTTGAGCTCCAACGCGAAGTCCTGTATGTCGGATGAAGACATCCTGTTGTCCAACATCAGTGTGATGTCATACAGGACCTGAGTTTTGCGTGAGTATCCGTTGTCCCATGTCTGGCTTATTGGTGTGCAGACTGGTGGTTCCTCGCCGTACAGGCAGACACTCTCCGACTTCGGAGGAATCGGCGATCCTACTGAATTTAGCCAGGACCCCGAAGGGACCTGTTGCCCAGGACGCTCGACGAGGACGCGTCAATAGGTCTTGGCCAGTATATAACCCGGCCCTGGTGCCTTGGAAACACCTCTGCGTCCCAAACCGACCCCTAAAATATGGCTTAGTTAAGGTCATCAGCTAGAATGAGGTTATTGAACATGCACTTGCATTCAAGTACTTTCTTGATGGCATCGATTTGTCTAAATACCAACTCTCCAACATGAATGCCATGGATGTAACTCAGGTGCTTATGAGCCTAGTATATCAAATGACAATTTATCAGAAAAAGGGGGGCTTTGAACTCAAGCGTGGTCTATACATATGCTACTACTTCTAAAGGGACAATAATAATATATTCGAGAAGATCGGAACACCTGGGACATTACAGGAGTGTATTCGTGATCATGACTGAACTGTTAAAAACGTTAGTTGCATGTTCTTTACAGGACGTTGCAATCGACCCCAACATTTTCTGACCATATGTAATTTACTAGACAATATTATGCAGATGGCACCGACGTTTTAGCTGGAGATGAATAATATTAATAACAAACAGCAAGACCGGATAATGTCTAAAAAATACAATGCAATCAACGCAGAAAACACCCAACTAATGACCGATAGCCTTCTCCCTGGCGAAGGCGTTAAGGGCGCTCTTCGTAATCCCATATACCCACGCACGAAACACAGATGTCTGAGATTCGGCAGCGGATCGCGTCGCGTTGGTTTCTTACAAGCAATGGTAAACTACTGAACTTAAAACTTGCCAAGGCATCAACAGCAGCTGAAAAATGCTGGTGTTTACTGCAATGTCCTGTAAATAGAATATGCAAAAAAAAAAAAAAAAAAAGGGAACATTCTTAACCAAGTGGATACTTTTAAATATCTAGGGGCATTTATAAAATCAGACGTAAGATGTACAACAGAGATTATTAAGATCAGAATAGGGCAGGCAAAAGCCGCATTTCAGAAAATGAAGAGTATCTTATGCAATAAGTCGCTTTCAGTGAATGTAAGAAAGAGAGTGCTGAAATGCTATATAGAACCAATTTTGCTGTATTATAGCAGCGAATCTTGGAATGTAAATGAACAAATTGGGAAGAACGAAGAACTTAGAAGCAATAGAGATGTGGTTTTTGAGACGAATGTTGCGAATTCCTTGGACAGCCAGAGTAACTAACAACGACTGCCTAAAAGAGGCTAATGAAACTAGAACACTATATACAACAAAAATAAAGAGACAAACAGCTTTCTTTGGTCATGGGATGAGAAGAGAGACATTGGAGAACATCGTGACAACTGGAAAGATCGAGGGGAAGAGAGGCAGAGACAGACCAAGTAAAATGATGCTGGATGGATTGAGACGGTGGCATGGAAGAATATCATCAGCAGAGTTGAACTAAAGACCGAGATCTGTGGAGAGCCATGAATGCACACGTTAGCCGGCAGGACGCTTGATGATGATGATGACGGAAATAAAATGACCAATAACGAAAGATTAACTCATAGCCTAGCGTGTGGCATTTGAAGTGCTACATGTTTACCGTATAACTGTATTAACAGTAGACGGTGCTGTCTGCTTCCTGTTAGCGCCGAATGGTGAGCGGCGCTCACCAAACCGACAGTCCACATTGTGCCAACTAATCATACTAGACCTAACACTTCTCAAATTCTGCCTGTTCGGAACGATGGCGGTCGGCCTATCGCTTGGAATTGACTGTATTACCTTTTCGGTTCACGAGTACATTTTTCTCAAAAGATTCATGCGGGTCGTCGCTGGAGCTACGGTGTTCGTGCTTTGTGCGATGCTTTCGCCGGGCCGCCCTGCCGAAAGGGACCGAGCCATATGGGATAAATCCCGGGGCAATGAAGTCGATTCTCTCAACTTTTAATGCAGTAATAATGTGTGGCTGCTGGTTTTCTAGTGACTGCCGCTTCCATCGACGATAAACTGTATTTTCCGTGGATGACTTTTGTGTTGGCACTCTGACGGCGACATTATGCACAGTGCACCTGTGTGGACTGTTGGCTTGTCGAGACTCCTGTCTATTCCACTTTCCACAAAGGAAAACGAGGAGCATTTCGTGTGATATTCACTGGCACAGGAACGGATGATAAAGGGCAAGACCCGTTGCCGTGAATTTGGAACCGTGACTAACTAACTAATAACATTCTCAAATTATGCAGGTCGAAACGGGAATTATGCCCAAAACAAATATTAAAAATAAATTTTAAGATCACGGGTCCTGACATCAAAGGGACAGTTTACATCCGACTGTTTATTTAAGATATTTGAACTTTAATAAGTTAATAAACATTTAGTAACAATGTATAATCAAGCCAGTCACATAGTAAATGGACCCCCCCCCCTCCCCCCCCCCACACACACACATTTTTATTTTCACAATAAGCTTAACTAGATCAGTGTCAAAGGATAATATATCGCCAAATATGACCTCCCATTTGGACAGAAAGACGATATGTCGCCACACTAGGGTTATCGTGTCATTTGTTTTGGTTTCATTTCATCTTCATCAATTTCATTGTTCAGCGAACGGAAATTTACATTATACAGTGCAGACCTGATAAGGCGAACTCACCGGGGCCCAAGAAATGGTTCTTCTGATCAGAAATACCTCTTATAAGAGTGGTCGACTCTTATAAGAGGTATTTCTGATAAGAAGAACTCAAGCATATAGTATTGCATTTACAACGTACAATGCAATATTGTTCTTCACAACATAAATTCGCCACATTCGAAATCGCCTTAAGCGGGTCGCACTGCAATACTTGATCATTTGATTGTGTACCATGTTTGGTCAAACCCTACTTTTTGTTTTGCACTGAATCAGTTAAAATAAAATGCAATCCTAACGCAGGGACTGCCAGTCTCTGTGGCGAAGGATTTATAGACGCGGTTCGTAAAACCCGCTTACACGCGTTCGAAGCAAAGCTGTGCGCGATTTGGCAGCAGACCGCGTTGCGCTGGGTTTTAACGAATTGGCATGGGAGCCGTTCGTTCACAAAGCAATGGCAAACTACTGAACGTAAACTTGCCAAGACATCAACAACAGCAGTAAAATGCTGGTGTTGACAGCGATGTCCTGTAAAAGGATATGGGGGGGGGGGGGGGAAGACACGCAGGGACTATGTTTGCGCGAGTTTAACACCTACAACCAATCAGAAGCAAGCACGCGTGCTAAAACAACTTTAACGTGGAACCTCGAACTGAGGCAATCCTCATTCGAATTGCTGCTACAGAAGGAGCAAGTTCGATCATCAACTTGACTTCTGCATGTCTGTTATACTTGAACTTAATAATATTTTAGAATTTAAGCTGTGATTCATCACAGTAGCCGAAACCCATACGGGGAACCCGGTAAGATATAATGTATTTTATTTAATGCTCTGTGGACATGTCTTTATTTTCAACAGATGTAATGTATTTTAATAATACGTTAACACTGGTGAGAAAATTATAGCAGTTAACCACACATTTATATGACACGAGAGTAAGTCTTTCCCACTGAATGAATGTGTGTATACTTCTATGTCCTATGTTCCAGTCTTGCATGTTATGACACGAATTTTGACTGAGACGGACATCGTGGTTTACACAGAAATTACAGTCTACGAGATGCGCTCAGATAGGTTGTACAGGTTTCCACTGTTCTATGCTTTCCTTTTTTTTTTTTTTTTGGATTTTGTTTTTAATGCGATGGTATAGACAACACAGAAATTTATTTATGACTACTTGTCCATGTGAATGTTTGCTACCTGTATCTATCTTCCTTCATCTTAGTTCCGGGACATGCGGAGGTGAGGGAAATAAACACCCCCTGCTTATGACCAGTCTATGGCTCGTGCCGTTGTTATTATTATTAATGCCCTTAGAGAGCTGTCGAGATCGGAGGGCCTTTGGCGTAAGTGAATCCGCATCATTGTCTAGAACAGGGGTCACCAAACTTTTTTCACGGCGGGCCGGATTAGCTGAGAAATGACGAGCGCGGACCGGATAGTCATTCTGTACAATACTTGCGTGGGTTTGTAATCCCGAATACCCGCATTCGAAACACAGCTGCGCGCGATTTGGCAGCAGACAACGTTGCGCTTGTTTTTATTCTATGTTATGTGTGTGTGTGTCGTTCAGAAAGCAATGGTAAACTACTGAACGTAAACTTGCCAAGACATCAACAACAGCAAACAACTCTGGTGTTGACTGTAAACGTACTGTAAAGGATATGCAACTAACTTTAACAATAACTGCAAGCTAGAACGAAAGCTCTTGAAAAAAGACGAAAAACTAAGTTAATCATGGGAAGGGTGTGCAATGCACAAAAAACAAAGATAAACAACATATTTATTTACTAAACAAAGTTAACGAAGGCAACGTTAGCAAAAAGATAGTTACATCAGACCTAATGTACACATATCTGAATCTCACAAACTAAGCAGCAAAAGAGATTAGGGAGATTTGTGAAACTGACGTGTGGCTTTCAAAATACCATCAATGTTTGGTTTAGAATTGCTGCATCCAATCAAGAGAATTGCTTTCAAATGTTCACCAGTCAATCTAATTCGATGTGGTGGCTTCACAGACTTCATTTTTGAAAATGTTTTCTCACAGATATAAGTTGTTCCAAACAATGATGCTATACCAGCGGCAAATTTCTTAAGTTTCGGAAACTTAACATCAGGCAACTAGCTGTTAAATTCAACAAGTTTTCATTCTCTGTGCTTCTCTTTCAACAAGTCATTTGCTTGCAAATCAATGAGCGAGTCCAACTGTAGTTCAACTGGCACATCATCAAGGTTACAGTCAAACGGATTCTGGAACAGAAGAATGCCACTCTCAATTCTGTCAAGATCTAAAAATCTCTCCAAACTCTTTGAAACAGTGAAAATGAGGAAGGTTTTCTCCTTCCAGTTGTGCTTCCAACAATGACAGCTTTCTCCGAAATTCTTTGATGGTTCTGTAGAGATCACAAACGAGGTAAACCTTTCCCTGAAGTTTCAAGTTCAGTTCATTCATATCCACCAAAAATGACAACTTTGGCAGCCAGGTAGGATCTGACAGCTGTGAATCAGCTCTATTATTTTCAGTGAGGAAAACATCTATTTGGTTTCGAAGCTTGTAAAAACGAAGCAGGACTTTACCGCAGCTGAGCCACCTGACTGATGTGTGATAAGGCAAGTCACATAAGTCAGAATCAATTTCTTCAAGAAAAGCCTGGAACTGACGGTGATTGAGTGCATGTTCCCAAATGAAGTTCACAGCAGAAACGACTGGTTTCAATGCACTCAATATCTAAGTCTTCCCACAGAGTACTTGCTGATGTGTGATGCTGTGTATGAACAGAGCGCCCGGAATGTGCAAATCTTCCAACTGAGTCCTGATCTGCCCCACCAGACCCTTCCTCACTCAAGCCATGTTTTTTCCCCCTCCATCAACAGTAACACCTCGAAGCTGATTCCATTGAAGGTTATAGTTTTGCAAAATTGTTTGCACTTCCACGAAAATGTCTTTCTCAGTTGTTGTTCCATGCATGCTGCAAACGGACGCCAACTATTCCGTTATCTGAAAGTCCAAATTGACACTACGAATGAACACGAGAGGTTGTGACGTACTCGAGAGGTCAGTAGACTCATCCAGCGCCAGAGAATACCCCAAGTTCCTAGCTTTCTCGCGTATCTGTAGCACTATGTTCTCTCCAAGTTCTTCTGTTCTCCGCACAACTGAACTTGCCGAAAGGCTGATAGTTCCAAACAAATCGGCGTTCTCAGGACACAAATCATTTGCTGCTTCGATCATACACTTTTTGATGAAGTTGCCATCAGTAGACGGCTTTCCTCGTTTTGCCATCTTATGCACTGTTTTGTAACTTGTACGAGTGACAGATTCATTTTTAGCAAATTTTCTCGTTAAGAGATTTCTTTGTGTTTTAAAACCACGTTTAATGGATTCATATTTCCCAGAGCGTAACTTTCCAGAAAACTTGTAATATGTTGATAGATGTTTTGTTTCGTAGTGACACCGAAGATTGTACTCTTTCAAAACGGCAACACTTTCGCAGCATATTACGCAACTGGTTTTCTGGTCCTTTGTTTGCACAAAGAAGTACTTTATTCCCCATTCTTCATTGAAAAATCGACACTCGGTGTCCACTTTTCTTTTCCTGGTAGCCATAATTAAAGGTGAAGTACACGGGATCTGAAAATGAAAAAAGAGACATAAAATTAGAAACATAATTAAAATCCTATTAAAACACAGAAAAGCAGAGGACTAGGGGTCACTGGTGAAGCTACTGCTCAACAAAGGTACATACACAGCTTATAGGTACCTTCGTGTAACCGCACAGAGATGATAGAGATAATAGCACAACGCCGATTGCTCATGGGCCGTAGAAGAAGAGAGGAATAAGAAGACATAGAGACTCTCATTCTATCTCTACGGCTAACAAGAAAAGAACAGATTTAGAAATATCAGAAGAAATTCAGGTTCGTGTACAGGGAATCAGAATAATGCAATTGAAAAGATACAACAACATCTGATTAATAATGCCAATGCACGAATAAATATAATTCATGATTAGATGCAATAAAAAAAATAGGCATCCCCATGAATAAAGACACACATGATCATCCTTCACAGTACCAGTGATCTGCCATCACAGCATGGGTAGTCATCCAACACAGTACCAGTGATCTTCCATACACAACACCAGAAATTATCAGACAACAAGATGGAACAAAGGAAATTCATTCAGTAGCATGTCCTTTGCAGAACCTCGCTCTCATAACAACCTTCCGGAAAACCTCTCGATCATAAGCAAGATATCCGGCTTCAGATACACCCACCTGGAGATCATCCACCACATCCTGCACCCATCTTCTCTTTGGCCTTCCTCTTCCTCTCTTCCCAGGCATATACCCCTCCATTATTGTTCTCGGGCACAGACATAGCTATTCTATTCCTATATTCCTATTTAAACTATGAAGGTTCATTCAAAACACACTTCGCAGCAGATAATCGTCAATCCACAATCAAGATCCTCTTGGATCCTTTGGATCTTCACAAGGCCTGTCTGCCCTCTCAACTGCAGTCTGGAAAAACAGTGGTCACGCTCGGCCATGCTTGGGGCACGTTCGCCTATCTGCTTTTTAGTGGCTCAGAGGGATGCGTTCAAACCCTCTGCCGAAAATTAGAGATCAGCATCTCTTTGGCCTCAGTTGTTCTCAAGGCCAAAGAGGCGGGAACATGGCCTGACTGGGTTCTTATAGGCACGCCAACACAACATCCCAGCATCCTATGCATTTTTACCAGGGTATCATGGGATATGCTACTCCATACTCTTGTAGAGCCGCGGCAGGCGGCTTCATTTGGTAATAGAATATATCTCATAATAAGGTTTGCAAAATATATAAATAGGGCCGCCTAAATAAACAGCTTAGAGCAACCAGGAGGTCTCCGCATGTGTGAAGATCTCCTATTATTCTAAACATAATACTTACATTTAAATTGTATTTTAACGTCTCGTGTTTCATACGATATATCAAGCTAGTTTGAGTACCGTCGGCGGGCCGGATGAAATGACGTTGCGGGCCGGATCCGGCCCGCGGGCCGTAGTTTGGTGACCCCTGGTCTAGAATGAGAGACTTGGGAGTATGAATTGTCACAGCCAGACACGAGAGGCATATTGGGTGAACGATCAGCCAACATACAACTAATACTATTAGCCGCCGGACGCTGATGCATATGTTGGGGAATGATCTGAGCACATATGGACTTGTCTTGAGTGTAAAGATGATACCCTAATAGATAACATATATTTAATCATATATCATCCTTGTTCAAACCTAGAGTAAGACTATGGTATCCTTTAGTACCGATATATATATATATATATATATATATATATATATATATATATATATATATATATATATATATATATATATATATATATATATATATATATATATATAAGGGAAAACAATATTTAAGAAAGGCTTCACATCGATACAACCAGGACGAGGTCAATAAAACTCATGACTAAATATGTACCACCACCACATGATGATATTCACAAACGTACGCCAACAATGTCCCTGGGTTGACCCTAACTCCCCAGGGATCTAGCCACTAGAAAACTCTGTGAGCCGTTGGCGTTACAATAGAAGTGTTAAACACAACTACCAACACTCGGTCGGACAAGGAACAGTCTCCTATCCTAAACCATTAAATATTGGTGATATTTTGCTGGTTAGGAACAGGATTTCGAACATACATCAGAAAATAACTCGCGACACGATTCATGAGAAAATTCTTATGTGACATATCCTCTCTTAGGCAGAATGTGCCACTCGCAACAGTGTTCACAATTCTAAGTTCTCACTTACAGACTCCATCTTAGGTTGATTATGACAACATACATTAAATGTATTTCTTTAAACATTTGAGTAATTAAGAGCCTTTCATCAATAACAATGATAAGATAGACATATCTTATTTGAATTCAATATTATTATTATTATTATTATTATTATTATTATTATTATTATTATTATTGCAGGTCTCCCTGGCGAAGAGATTAAGGACGTTGTTCGTAATCCCGTATACTCACTTTCGAAACACTTTCGCGTCGCGCTGGTTACTTACGCAGATATGTGAGCCGGTCGTTCAGAAAGCAATGGCAAAATTACTGAACATAAAGCTTGCCAAGACATCAACAGCAGCTGAAAAATGCTGGTGTTGACTGCAATGTCCTGTAAAGGATATGCGAAAATTATTATTATTATTATTCATTCATTCATTCATTGGCACCTTGCCGTCTTGACAGACGATAGTTTGTGCTTTAAAAAGGCATAATAACTTTTACCTATGGCGATAGCGAATGTGACTGATAAGGCCAATTCGCGCTGTAAATGTCCGTTCACAGTGGGTGCATGTGAACACGTGGTCGTTTCCACCATCATGCGCCATCTTACTTCTCACACGCTCGGTGTGTGACTTATATGCAATAATTTGCTCCTTTGTCTTTATTCCATTTCTGATCTTTGCCCTCCATGCAACACGTTCAGCGGCTCCCACTGTGCATTATCTATGTCTGTATCAGTCATGTCCCGCTTACACACATCTTTGTATCGTAGTAGAGGCCGACCCTGAGATCTCTTACCCATCTGTAATTCACCAAAAAGATGTCCTTTGGTATTCTACCATCATCCATCCTCCTAAGATGTCCTATCCATCTAAGTCTACGAAAACTGAGCATGGAATAAACCGTCACACAACCTGATCTTTCCAATACTTCAGTATTTGTGATTTTGTCTTGCCACTTAATACCAAGAATTCTTTGCAGACACCGCATATGAAAGCAGTTTAAGTGTTTCTCTTGGTGTGAGTAAGTTGTCCAGGTTTCACTGCCATAAAGAAGAGTAATAAGGACACAGGGTTGATAGACAAGGACTTTTGTTTTGGCAGTATGCTTCCTGTTCTCCCAGACTCTTTTTCTTAACATGTTCATTGATGTTGCTGCCTTACCAGTCCTGATGTTGATTTCCTGATCTAGGGATAATTTGCTATTTACCACTATTCCTAGATATGTAAAATGGTCTACCATCTCTAGTTTGGCGTCGTCAATAAAGATTGATGGTACCCCATGTGCACCTTGTAACATAATCTGTGTCTTTTTTTGCTAATTGTTAAACCAAATTCAGAACAAGCATTGGAGAATGCAGATAGTGGACATTGCAATTCTTCCTCAGAGTGGGTCGTAACTGAAGCATCATCTGCAAAAAGCAACTCTCTGATCAGTACCCTCCTAATTTTGGTCTTGGCCTTTAATCTCTGAGCATTGTAGAGGCCGCCATCTGATCGTGAGTGAATGTATATACCACCATCCTGATCACGAAAGGCATATTTCAGTAGAAGTGAAAAGTGTATTCCAAAGAGGGTGGGAGCTAGTACACAACCTTGCTTAACTCCACTCTTGATTTCAAACTCTTCAGAAGTTGCACCATCAAACTTGATTATACCCTTTATGCCTGTGTGGAACGATTCCACAATGGACAGAAGAGTTGGTGGGCAGCCAATCTTCTTTAGTGCCTTGAACAGACCCTCACGACTGACCAAATCAAATGCCTTTGTGAGGTCGATGAAGGCAATAAATGGTGGCTGATTCTGTTCACGGTATTTTTCTTGCATTTGTCGCAATGAGAATATCATATCAATGGTAGACCGGTTCTGTGATTCGGGGTAGACTTGATCTCATAGGGCTTGAAGTCTGTGCAGAACAATTCTGGCAAATACTTTTCCAATAATACATAGAAGTGAGATACCCTTATAGTCGTTGCAGTCGCTCCGATCACCCTTGTTCTTGTACAGTGTTATGATGCTTGAATCTTTGAAATCCTGTGTGACTTGTCCTTCTCGCCAGCATAGCCCTATTAGCTGGTGGATCTGTAGAGTGAGTGTGTCTTGCCCACTCCTGATAACCTCTATTGGAATCCCATCCTTACCTGGAGCCTTGCCAGATGCAAGTTCATTTATAGCACACTTTACTTTTATTATGGTGGGAAGTGTGTCCAGGTAGTCAAGAATTGGTAGAGCCTCTATGGCGTTGAGAGCATCATACGCTAGTTTGGTCTCACTTGAATAAAGCTCCAAATAGTGCTCTACCCATCTGTCCATCTGCTGGTTTTTATCAGTTATGATTTCTCCAGTCAAGGTTTTCAATGGTATTATTATTGTTATTATTATTATTATTATTATTATTATTATTATTATTATTATTATTATTATTATTATTATTAATTCATAATTATTAAAATAAATAAATAAAAACTATGCAGTGAAGCTCAGAAATCTGATTAATTTTATTAAACATCAGTAATTGTCTTCGAGATCTCAATATTTTACCCGAGGCATTTATCAGAAGAAAAATCACAACACAAATGGGATTCTTGAGAAGAATACTCAATGTATCAAGAAGAGATAAGATCAGAAATGAAGAAATCAGGACTAAAGTGGGGGTTATAGCAGCGCTAGATTTTATTAGAAGGCAGCAAGTCAAATGGTTTAGCCATGCAAGTAGGTTACCAACTAACAGTATACCACAAAAAGCAATGATGTACAGACCAGATGGAAGCAGAGGAAGAGGCCGACCATGTAAACGATGGACGCAGGGAATAACAGAGTCCGTGGTAATACCGATACATAAAGCCCATAAGCGGGCACTCTCCCGCCGTTTATACTTCACCTCGACACTGCAAGGTACAAGAGGAACATGATGTGATGAGATGAGTTGATGTATCAAAAGTATGAGAGTCCGAATGATTGCGCATTGACTACGAATTATAGCAATATTGTTGGGCGGTTTGTTTGTTTGTTGGCAGAGGGACAGCAACAGCTATTAGATTAGTGAACTTTGTCTTGTACTACATGTGCTGCACAGTTCCCCTTATCTTGGGGGGTGGGGGGGGGGGGGGGTAAGTGGTCTCGAGGTATGGTGTCCGCCTCGACTGCTGTAGGTCCCGGGTTCAAGCCCCGACGAGGACTGGGATTTTTTCAAGTGGACTTCTTCTTCTTCTTCTTCTTCTTCTTCTTCTTCTTCTTCTTCTTCTTCTTCTTCTTCTTCTTCTTCTTCTTCTTCTTCTTCTTCTTCTTCTTCTTCTTCTTCTTCTTCTTCTTCTTCTTCTTCTTCTTCTTCTTCTTCTTCTTCTTCTTCTTCTTCTTCTTCTTCTTCTTCTTCTTCTTCTTCTTCTTCTTCTTCTTCTTCTTCTTCTTCTTCTTCTTCTTCTTCTTCTTCTTCTTCTTCTTCTTCTTCTTCTTCTTCTTCTTCTTCTTCTTCTTCTTCTTCTTCTTCTTCTTCTTCTTCTTCTTCTTCTTCTTCTTCTTCTTCTTCTTCTTCTTCTTCTTCTTCTTCTTCTTCTTCTTCTTCTTCTTCTTCTTCTTCAGCGTTGAGTCATTGAGGTTCTTTGCTACAGATACAATCCGTCTCCATTCGTCTCTCTGGTTGATCATCTCTTGCCAGTCGTTGATTCCAAGTGCTTGTAGGTCTGTATATATATTATCTCTCCACCGTCTTCTTGGTCTACCTCGGGGTCTACGGTCATTTATTTCCTGAGTGTAAGCGAGTACTTGTGAGAGCGGCTGGCCGAGCGGCTAGAACGCCGGACTCCTCTTCGGGAGACCCGGGTTCGATCCTTCGGTAAGGTTTGGGATTTTTTTCTGTCGGGGGCAAAAAGAAAATCCTAACCTGCACAGTTCGCGGCGACTGCACTAGCCATGCGGCCTTAATTCCTCAGGCTCAAAGACCCCTCTGCAATACACCGCAAGGTACTATATTGGCAGTAAATGACAGTTTTTTTTTTAATGACTTGTGAGAGCGAGTTAGCAAAACTGGTAAAGAACTGTGCAAATAATGTCACGACAAGGGTTCAGCGCCTGGGCTCACGGCCTGCTAAGTGAGGGAGAGATTGTCCACATATTCCTCCGTGCATTCAGACCCATAAAATGTGCTGGCACTGTCACACCACAGTCTGACAGCAGAAAACTGCTACTGGACAGTTTTAAAACTCTGTTACATTAGTATGAATTTTAAAACATTTGTAAGGAATTAATATCACATTAATATCTGCTTATGGTCAAACAACAAGATTTTTGCAAGGAAAAGTACAGTGCTTTTATACTCAAGGCACACTTAACATAACTCTTGCAGGGGAGAGTCAGGTACTTCTCAATTGGAGTAATAACAAATTCCGCCGTTATGATAATAAGGCCGATAAGACACTGTGCTAGCTTCGTCAGAAACCAGCGTGAGCCACAGATCTATTTCACTGAAGGTGTCAAACTCTATCGATGATAAAACCACTTAGAAGACTGCATTGTCTTTAATGCCAAACAAAAAGTAGGTTTGGATCAAACATGGCACACAGTTAAATGAATATATATATATATATATATATATATATATATATATATATATATATATATATATATATATATATATATATATATATATATATATATATATATATATATATATATATACTAGCTGACCCTGCCCGGCTTCGCCCAGACCCTGGTGGGGAGCATCTCATTTAATTCATATAAGTAGTCATATAAGTTCTCGTTCCCGTTACCGACTGACTGTCTGTCTGTCTGTCTGTCTGTCTGTCTGTCTGTCTGTCTGTCTGTCTGACCCGGCCCGGCATTGCCCAGCTCCTGGTGTGGAGCATCTCATTTAATTCATATAAGTAGTCATATAAGTTCCCGTTCCCGACTGTCTATCTGTCTGTCTATCTGTCTGTCTGTCTGTCTGTCTGCCTGACCCTGCCCGGCTTCGCCCAGTCCCTGGTGGGGAGCATCTCATTTAATTCATATAAGTAGTCATATAAGTTCCCGTTACCAACTATCTGTCTGTCTGTCTGTCTGTCTGTCTGTCTGACCCGGCATCGCCCAGCTCCTGGTGTGAAGCATCTCATTTAATTTATATAAGTAGTCATATAAGTTCCTGTTCCCGACTGTCTATCTGTCTGTCTGTCTGTCTATCTGTCTGCCTGACCCTGTCCGGCTTCGCCCAGTCCCTGGTGGGGAGCATCTCATTTAATTCATATAAGTAGTCATATAAGTTCTCATTAAATTCATACAACAAAAAAAGTAACTTAAAAGAATGTCCTCACCATCCATTATTTTTAATGAAAACTCTTTCTAATCACCTGCATGACTACAGTAACTTCTTAAGCAAAAAAAGATGAGTTACAATGTTATGCATTGTGCATTATTTTTATGAAAACTTTGAAAATGCCTTACAGATTGTATCATTATTTATTATAACTCATATGCCGGTACATAACTATGGACACAGAGTTTATAAATCTTTGAAAACGATGCCACAATATGACTAAAAGTTATACAGAAAAGTTATGCCCCTTGAAATAACTTTTACAGAGTTAGGTCCCCTGAGATATATGAAATTATGATGAAAAATGAAAAATGAAATAATACTGAGTAAGCAGGCGATTTCACACTAACAAAATATCACAGTTGGCAGCGCTGGATTAAAAGGAAGGCGTGTAGAAAATTTCATCTCAATCGGATGGGCCGTTCGCGAACAAATAAAGGCCATACATACATACAGAGATACATAAATACGCACATCCTAATTTATATATAAGATGTACGTTCACTGAGAATTGAAATTGCGGAAGATACTACGAAACAAAATAAGTGACACGGTGACCCTAGTATGGTGATATATCATCTTTCTGTAGAAATGGGAGGTCACATGTGGTCATATGGCAATATGTATATCCTTCGGCAGTGGATCATTTAAACCCTGTTAAATGTTATAACACGTGATATGGCGACGCAGAATGCAAGACATTCCATCAAAATAAAGGGGTGTACAATCGCTGACGTTTGACACTGGTTTAATTAAAATCCGCATGGATTCTGGAAGTATACCCCCTGGCTGATTTACATAGTAGTTGTAACTTTTCAGGTTTACTTGATGTCAGACGCCGGCCTGCAATATGAAGACAAAGCTATTCCAATACATGACATCTATTTTCCTGGTGTCTGCGATCCTAATGATGGCCAGGTATGTCTTGAATGCTTTTTATAACAGATTTTGAGTGCGTAGGAAGGGAGAAAAAGTTCTTTCTACTTAAGCGGTATGTGAAATTATTCAGAAATATCTCCACAACAGCAAACAAAGTGCACTTTTCACGTTTCTTCAGACTGATTTGCAAATTCAATGCTGGTACGCTACAATCTGTTATCGCCTTGTCTTTGATGTTTCTGCCTATGTCAACCCCCACTTTTAACGCTAGGCTATTTCGCTTTCCGTAGTTCTCGCTTTTGAGCGATTTCGTAACGGCCACACATGTATGATCTCTACATCCCAAAGTACAGGATTAACCATGGAGAAATTCTGGTATTTAAATACCGCTCAACTTGTTGGGTACTTATTTTCCTTTTTTCACTGCATAGTTTTCCTTCCCATCTGTCTTCCTATGGTTGTGCTTTTAGACAAGGGCTAGCGAACATCAAGAAAAAAAGAAAAACATCATTATAAATCTCTTGTATATTATTGTATCTGAGCTATTCTTGCTTCTCGTGAACTGATTTCATTATAAATCTCTTGTATATTATTGTATCTGAGCTATTCTTGCTTCTCGTGAACTGATTTAATTATATAATGGTCTTTATTTGCCATACAAGTATATAATTACTATTATTATCATCATCATTTTGCTTTAATGCGTTTATTCTACGTTAACGCTTTAATGCAGAAGCCTCGGCAGCGCGGTGGCTTGCACGTTTGCCTATCTGTCCTATGGTGTGTTTTCAAACCCTCATTGAGGACATATTTGTAAGAAATTACTATCGCAATATATATCCCCTTATGGCTTTATATGATCTAGACTTCCAGGTCATCCAACCGGTGCGCTGATGCCGAGGTAGTACGTTCAACCCCTACACCGGTCAGTTGGATTAAAATGATCACTTCTCGTCCTTGATCTGGGGATGTACATTTAAGGCACCTCTGAAGTCGGAGTCGATTCGCCTGATGGCGAGGGACACCGGTAATAGGGAAAGTTAATTCACGCACAAAAATCAGTCCAGTGCATTAGAGGTAGTAGTAGCACATGTATAGACTACGCTTGAGTTGAAAGGGAGCGAACGAAAAAACAAGTTATATTTACATCGCCGTAGGCAAGTAGTGATAATTCATAACTATGAGTAGGATATCACGGACACAGAAGGATCATAATAAATGGCTGAAGTAATTATACCAGCGCCTTTAATTGTTTTCAAAAAATAAAGGTTGGGTGCGTCTGTATGTGTGCATGGCGGGGGAAAGAAGCGTTTGTAAAGGAAATTGCAACTCCCACAATAATATTATAAATATTCGTATTATTGTATAACGTATATTTCTCTAATTATCGTGTTTCTTTTCCCCAGCGATTGCAAAAGATGATGGTAGATCAAGCATGTAATTAAATGATGAAAAGTTACATTAACTCTGCATTATTGTATGCTGCAGAAACATAGACAATAAAGAGATCAATATGAAGGCAAAATAAAAACTTTCCAAGTGCCATTATGTAGGGGAAAAGAAAAAATATGATGGTAAAAAAAAAGAAAAGTATTACAAAAACTAGGATTTAGGAAAACATTACTAAATAACCCAATGGTCAGTGCAAGAGGAAAGCAACGTTACATTCGAGGCAAACCAATTCACTGGGCAAATGGCACCAATACTAAGGAACAAACATGTATCAATAGTTACTAAGAAAGCACTTTACAACACAATCTTCCTACCAACTCTATGCTACCAATGCCAAACCTGGACAATGACAGAAAAAGAGAAAAGAAAAATCACAACAGAAATGAGATTTCTGAGAAGAATACTCAATGTATCAAGAAGAGAGAATATTAGAAATGAAGAAATAAGGACTAAAGTGGGGGTTATAGCGGCGCTAGATTTTATTAGAAGGTAGTACGTAAAATGGTTTGGCCATGTAACTATGTTATTAACTAACAGTATACCACACCAAGCAATGATGTACAGACCAGAGGGAAGCAGAGGAAGAGGCCGACCACATAAACGATGTGAGGACGGAATAGCAGAGTCCATGGAAATAACGATACATGACACCCATAAGAGGGCACTCTCCCGCTCTTTATACTTCACATCGACACCACAAGGTACAAAAGGAACAACGAAAACGAAAATCTTTATTTTTCAAAGGGTTGAGAATTGGGCACGCAGGCCCGTCTGACATTCTGCCCTTCTTCTCTATTTCCTCTCATACATTCTTTCATTCAACATCACTTATGAAGCAAATTGTTGACAAATAAAGAACAATAAGTATTAAAACTCATGAAAAATAATCAGAGATAAGATGAGATGAGATGAGCTTTCAAGTGGGCACTGTGAAGTCACTATAATTAAGGTGTTAGACGCTCATATACGACCGACCTTCTAACTGACTGAAGTTATAATGACATCCTATCCTGACAACACATTTCTTAGCAATATCAACACACGTTATAGGGCCGAGATATATGATGATACTTGAATGCCTACACAACTCTCCAAGGCACATGATGATGGTGATGTATAGATACTGAAAGACACTTGCAAAAGAGGGACATACGATATGTAACATTTTAATGGGATGTTTGAAAAAGTGATCTGGATTCCTAGGGGGCACAGCCTAAAATCGGTACCAGGAAATAATACGGCAAGTAAAGGACCATTTTTGATGCTATAGGCGTGTTGGGTATGTGGTGCAAACTTCATATTTCAATAGACCAATCAACAAGGGATGGGTCATGTGGTCAATATTCCACCCGCCGACTTTCTAATACCCATTTTAAGCTGGAGAGCCGTTCAGTGAAGAAACCCGCCTCTGTGAGGATTCGAACGCATGATCACCAGGCTGGCAGGCAAATATTATATTGTATTGTGTAGAAACACAGGCAAAGAATAAGCAATGTGAGGGTAAAATTGTAAGCTACGAAGTATAATCATAAAGATAAATGAGAGGAATAACATAGCGTGAGAACAAAAGAAAATAAGACGTATGACAATCACTGAGATTTTAGAAAATATTATAATACGAAATCACGGTCAAACAATTAAGGTACTTCAGTCATACAAATACGACTAAAAGAATTACTAATAAACAACAAATATTCTTTAACTGGCGCCAGCGTAAAAGAGTGGGACTAAAATGGTATGACCGAATCAACAATGTAGAGCTCATGGCGAGAATTAAACAAATACCAGTGAATCAAGAGTTGAGGAAAATGCTTTGGTGCTGCATAGGACACATTAAGAAAACCTGAGGATAGACCATCATGAAATCAGTATTAACGTCTAAAGAGATTAACAACGCCTTAAAATGAGAATTATCAAACGTCATGTATATTCAACATTACTATATGGCACGGAAGTTTGGACAATGAACAAACAGTCAGAATGTCGAATAGAGGCCCTGGAGATGTAGATATACAGAAGAGTATGTCGTATTTCATGGCGTTTATGAAAGAAATTTAAAAGAGGCAAGTGAAATATTTCGGCCACATTAAAAGTCGTAACACTCTTATAAAAACCACACTGGAGGGTAAGGTTGAAGGCAAGCGAGCAAGAGGTAGACAACGATACAAGTGGGAGGATAACATCAATAGATGGACGAACAGCAATCTAACAGAATGTACAGCCAGGGCGAGAGACAGACAGTGTTGGAGATCTATTGCAACCAACCTTCATTGTGGAGACGGCACTTGATTGATCGAGGATAGTATGACTAGAAACTTCCGTGTTTGGGCCCACAATGCTAACGAAATAGTGGAACACGGAAAAAAACAATACACACACACCCGGGAAAGAAAATTAAAGACGTAGATGAATATATGGAGAGGATATGCGAAAGATAGGATAACATGGCGTGAGTTGGTTAAGGGCATGTGTCGATATAGGGGATAAAGGATAACAGATGTTGAAGAAGTCATGTAAAGAGACAGTTTCTTGGTAAGGGTGTGCCGAAGAGAAAAGTGGAGGACAAGCGAGCAACAGGAAGTCAACGTAACCGTTGAGTAGACGACACCAAGAGACGGGGAAGGAGAAACCTCTATCTATGCGTGACCCATGAAAACTGTTCAGCCTGAAAATGTAGTACAAATAGATTTCTCCATCTTCTATGTTTTTTTTCTCAAATGTATTGTCTATATCTACAGTGTTATCTCTTGTGTGAACTTCAATGTAGAGAGTATTGTATTGATTTGTATCGGAGTCTCATTACATCACATTCAATGAGTACGTGGCATTTCATGATGACAGATAAGGATAACATTGTATGCATTAAAATGTATTATCAATAACAGTGGAGGATGTAAGGCATTTTATTGATGGGAGAGTAATTGTAGTGATGTATATTGTTTAAAAGATTTATGTTGATGAATTCCCCCTGTAACGCATGATTTTCTATGTTTGAAAATAGATTTTGTTGAGAAAGATCCCATAATATGAATAGTGAATAGTCAGAATAGATAGGTTTATTACAGGTTATATAATTTATTATATGTGTTGATTAGATGTTTATTTCACTAAATGAGTGGATTGTTTACGTATTTATTTCATTGAATGTGTAGGTGGGGATCCATTGTATGATCCATTGCATTGCTTTATCCAGGGACTACATTGTTCTTTTGACAGTTCTGCTTGGAGATAGAAACAGATATAAGACTTATAAGGGAATTATTAAGAGATAAAAAGTCGCTTAAAAGTCGCTTAAAAGTCGACTTAATTGAACCAAGATTATATCCCACATGGCCCAGTCTTTCTCCGCAGTGCGGAAAGCGTCGCACAAAATCACGAACTCCGTAGCTCCAGCGACGACCCTCAGGAGTCTCCGCACTCGTGAACAGAAGGATGCGGCCCGAAATCGAACCCACAACCTTCGGAGTCAGAGTCAGATGGCTTGAATCCTTCGCCACGGAGCCTCCCAATACACTATTAAGAGATAATTACTGGCTGTACACTTCACTACAACATTTACATTGTGAGCGCTATAGTCATAGGATATACACAGTCGCTAGTATAGCCACAACCTTTGTTACTGCAAACTGACAATATAAAGTCCGCTTGAAAGGCTTGGCTCAAGGAACAAAGTGTACGTTGTAATTGCTATTTTTTGATGGTCTCAAAGGATTCTGATTACTTAAAGCAGCATACATTTTAAGTCAGGATTTTGCTCAATTTTTCAGCTTTTGTAAAATAATTGCTACCAACAAACAAAGGAGTGAAGAGGTTTACATACGATTTAGATCAGTGTTTCCCAACCTTTTTTGTGCTATGCCCCACCTAAGCCTTTCTAAAATTCTTATGCCCCCCCCCCCCCCCAACATATGCATAATTTTTAATATTCAAAAATTGAAATGTTCACCAAAGAAACTTGAATTTTTTTTTTTTTTTTTTTTTTAGAAGGGCTCACGGTTCCCAGAGGGGCCAGAACAGTGTGTCGGTTGTGTTGGGTGGAATTTTTTTTGGGGGGGAGGGGGGGGGGGTTGACGGTTACCCCAGATAAGCTGGTTCCCCTGCCACCCCCTTTTTTGTGTGGACCCTTAGTCTCACTGTGAGCTATTGCCCACAGTGGTTCACCAGGCCCACATCTAAGGTCAACCAATCCAATCCAAATTTTGGTACGAGTACCACCTTTCAGCCTTCGGGTTTCGATCAGGCTATGTAGGGTGTCTATGGTGTGGCTTGAAGTTTGTCTTTAGTACTTTGGGCTGCTTCTTGTCAGCTTTCCGTCTTCTGATGGGTTGATTGCGTTCGTTACTTTCTTGATGAGGTTTTTCATGTCTGGACAGAGTCGCGCACTTGTTGAGGCCTGGAGTAATTGGATACCCACCCCGTCATATGGTGCTGTTTTCCTTCAGGGAGTTTTACCAGTTGTCGTCTCTCCTAGTGTTCCTCCTATTTCCCCGTCGTGAGTTGCCTTCGAATCATCTCGGCGTTCGCCAGTCGGATCTTAGTAGTGAGCGATGTCGTTCTTCCTCTGTTGCTTCTTCTTCTGTTTGTGCTCTTGTATCCTCTGGTTCGGGTGTGGCTGTCTGGGTTTTGGTCTGGAGCAGGTCGAGCATCTTATGAAAAGTGTCTTGTATTTTGAGTAGCTATTCATCCGTCTCAGCCTTTATAGCAGCCATTCGAGCGACATCCTGTTCTATCTTCTGCTGAACTTGCTTCATTTCGTCGAGGATGCACTGAACGGTCGTTGTCTGTGTTTCTTGCTTCTTGTCCTTTTCTTTCTCCCTGCTTGATAGCCTTTCTTCTGTCTCAGCCTGTATAACAATCATTCGAGCGACATCCTGCTCAATCTTCTGCTGAACTTGCTTCGTTTCGTCCAGGATGCGCTGAGCGGCTGTTATCTATGTTTCTTGCGTCTTGACTTTTCCTTCCTCCATGTTTTTGAACTGTGTTCTCAGGTCCTTCAGTTGGCCTTCCAGTTACGCTTTGTCATTTTTGGTGAGTCGGTTGGTCGCCTCGTACTGCCTTCTGGCTTCCTTATATGGTAGGTTAGACTTGATGGCGATTTACATGGCTTCTTTGCGGTCTTGGTGGCAGGGGCAGCCGAGGTACCTGGCGCCGTGGTTGCCGACGCAGTTGGCGCGTTTTCTGTTATTGTTAGGCCTCCTGAAGTCCTTGTCTATCTTTGCATGCTGGCACTGGCTGTATGGATGAGGTCCAGAGCAGTATCTGCAAACCTCCACCTCACTCTTGCATGTGGCACGGGTGTGCCAAAACTTCTAGCACTTTGAGCACTGCAGCACTCTGGGTATGTAGTGCTCTGGAACTTGGTCTCTCTTGTCCCATCTGATGTACTGAGGGATCAATCGGTCCTCTGATGTTATGACGACGACAGTAGAGGGGATGTTGTTCTTTCCGATCATCCTCTCGGCACAGGTGATCTTGAGTTTGTGGTTCTCTCTTGTCAGCAACTCCCTGATCTGGTCGTTGGTGAGATGGGTCTTGACTCGTTTAATGACCCATCGTTTCATCATGTTGTGTCGGCTGGCTTCCAATAAGATGCCGTGGTGAAGCTTGATGTCGGCTTTCTCATCTCGTCCGATCTTCTGTATCAGTGCTGTGGTCTTTAGGATTTTGTTGATGAAGACCACTACTCCATCAGGTGTCTTTCGCAGCTGGTTGATGCTGTTTCTTCCCAGCTCGTTTTCCAACAGACTGATTATCTTGTCTGTTGGTAGCGCCGACAGTTTCACTTCTCCCACGCTTGTCTGTTTGAGCAGTATTCTGCCGGTGAGGTCCTCAAATGTTGCTGTTGTTTCCTCCAGTGTGGAGGTCACTGGTAGATTGGGCTGCATCGTCTTGGAGCTGGTTGTAACTTCCCTGCAGCTGCTGGCTTGAGTTGTGGTTTCTTCATCAACTGGGACGGCTTCAGCTGGTGTAGGAGCCGGACTGCTGTTCGTAGATATAGCGTCAGCAGTCGTAGCGGCCTTCCTCGCCTCTACCTTCTTCTTCCCGGCTGTATATAGCGCATGTCTCTGCGCGGCACTTTTAACACGAGGCATCCTCTGCGTTATCCGATAAGGCGACTTGATCTCGATAACCCGTCGAGTCGGAATGGAGGAAAAAGATGTGATGGTCTAAGGTGAAGATATGTGATGGGTTTTTATTTGATCATCCCGACCCCCGACCAGACCAGGCGCACTACTGGGGGGAGAGCAGAAAATGCACCCGATCCTAGCCAAAGGACCGATAATCGCTAGGAAATTACTGAGCAAACACAGTAAGTAAATTTTCGAAACATATAATGAAGAACTGAAATTCAAGTCATCATCATCATCAAGTGCCGTGCCGGCTGGCGTAGGCGTTCATGGCTCTCCACAGATCTCGGTCTTTGGTTTTGAGGATCAACTCTGCTGCTGATATTCCTCCATGCCACCGTCTCAATCCATCCAGCATTATTTCTCTTGGTCTGCCTCTGCCTCTCTTCCCCTCGATCTTTCCAGTTGTTACGATGTTCTCCAATGCCTCTCTTCTCATCACGTGACCGAAGAAAGATTTTTGTCTCTGTCTTACTGTTGTATATAATGTTCTAGTTTCATTAGCCTGTTTCAGGCAGTCGTCGTTAGTTACTCTGGCAGTCCAAGGAATTCGCAACATTCGTCTCAGGAACCACATCTCTGTTGCTTCTAATTTCTTCTTAATTTGTTCATTTACATTCCAAGATTCACTGCCATACAGCAAAACTGGTTCTACATAGCATTTCAGCACTCTCTTTCTTACATTCAGTGACAGTGACTTATTGCATAAGATACTCTTCATTTTCTGAAATGTGGCTTTTGCCTGCCCTATTCTGCTCCTAATCTCTGTTGTAGATCTTCCATCTGATGTTATAAATGCCCATAGGTATCTAAAATTATCCACTTGATTAAGGATTTTTTCTTCTATTTCTACGTCACATTTTGGTGTCACCATTTCCTTTGATATTACCATTGTTACTGTTTTCTTGATATTCAAGGAGAGTCCTTTCCTTGCACTCTCTGTTACTACAACCTCTAATAATTGTTGTAGGTCTGTTGAATTATTCGCCACCAATACTGTGTCATCTGCATAGCGTATATTATTTATATTATAACCTCCAACTAGTATTCCTGGCATCTCTTTGATCTCTCTCATTAATACTTCGCTATACAGGGAGAAAAGATCTGGTGACAAGACACACCCTTGTCGTACTCCTAGCTTTATCTGTTCGTAACTACCCTCTTTATTTCCCATTTTAATTGCTGCTACTTGGTTCCAGTAAACATTCTTAATTACTCTTAAATCTTTTCCATCAATGTTGATATCTTCCAACATTTTAATCAGTTCATCATGTTTTACTTTATCAAATAATTTTAATGAAAGATTTTTCTGTATTATTTTAATTATTAGTATTTATTTAAATTCAGTGAGATCCTTGCGCTTGATGTTTGCTGCAAAGAGATTTTATGTCAGGTTCCAATTTAGTTAACTTCAGTCTTAAGTCTCCCCGTTTTGTTATATCCAACCGATTTCTTCCATTTTCGAATTGCCCCCCTTAACAATCGAATCCCCCCCCCCCCCCCCCGTGGGGAGTGGGCCCCACGTTGGGAAACACTGATTTAGATGATTTAGCTAACATTGATTTGAGTTTATTCAGTAATAAACTTACTTTTTTTTTTTATCAGGGTTCAGACCTAGGAGATAGGTGTATGTTATCTGGTGTCTGTCCTTCAGTATGAATGCCAATTTTGGACATGAGCAATGAACAAATGGAGGAAGTGGAGATATGGTTGTTCAAAAGGATCATTAGAATATTATGGACAGAGAAGGAATCAAGCGGTGGTGTGATGATAGTAATAGATTTACTAAATAGATCACTTATCAAAACCACAGGCAAAAAAAAAAAAAAATGGAATATGTTGGCCATATTAACAGAAGAGCTGATCTTTATGCGGCAAGAGAAGACATAGAGAAATGTGTATGTGGAATGCTTAAACAGCTAGGTAACCAGTTACAATATCAGAAACGACAAGTATATATAATTATATCATATAAATTCTGTTTCAGAGCACAAGAGAAAAATAGACCAAAACGTGTGAGGCGTGAGTAGTTTTTTCATTCTATGTTAGTTGCAACAATTATATCTATATCTATAAAACAAAGTGTATGTGTATATATATGTATGTATGTAAATATGTATGTCCTTTATTTGTTCGCGAACGGCCTATCCGATTGAGATGAAATTTTCTACACGCCTTCCTTTCATTCCAGAGCTGTCAACTGTCATCGTTTTTTTTTCTTCTTCCTCCTCCTCCCTCCTCCCCCTCCCAAAATACGTACGTAAATATATGATGATGATGATGAAAGAATCCCCGAACCAAAACGCTAGGGAAAGGGAAGAAAATTACGTGACTACACAGAATCGTCACACGGCAATCATCATCATCAAGTGCCGTGCCGGCTGGCGTAGGCGTTCATGGCTCTCCGTAGATCTCAGTCTTTGGTTTTTTGGATCAACTCTGCTGCTGATATTCCTCCATGCCACGGCAATATCAATAACAATTCATCTTTTTATGTGTAAGGAAGTTATCTACAGTCGTGTAGAAGGGAAGAACTAGACGAGTATGAATTCCGAATGGCGAACTCTCTCCTCCTCTCTTCTTCCTCCCTCTCATCCCTCTCCCGACTCCCTCCTCCTTCTCCCTCTTTCTTCTCCCTCTTCCTCTCCCCTCCTCCTCCATCCTCCTCCCTCCTACTCCATCCGCCTCCTCCCCCTCCTCCCTCATCTTCCCTTCTCCTCCCTCTCCCTCATTATCCCTCCTCCTCCTCCTGCCTCCCTCCTCCTCCTCCTGCCTCCTTCTCCCTCATCATCCTCACTCCTCCTTCTCCCTTCTTCTCCCTCTTCCCTCTTCCTTCTCCTCCTACCTCCTCCCTCCTCCTCCCTCTACCTCCTCCTCCTCCCTCCACCCTCCTCCTCCTCTTCCTCCTCCCTTTCCTTCCTCCTCCTCCTCCCTCTACCTCCTCCTCCCCCTACCTCTTTCCTCCTCCCTCCTCTTCCTCTTCCACCTCCCTTTCCTTCCTCCCCTCCTCATTCTCCCTCCTTCCTCTCCCTCCTTACTCCTCCCCCTTCCTTCTTCTCCCTCTGCCTCCTCCCTCCTCCTATCCCCTCCTCCTCCCTCCTCCTCCTTCTCCCTCCTTCTCCCCTCCTCCTCCTACCCTCTTCCTCTTTCCCTCCTCCCTCTCCCTCCTCCATCCTCCTCCTCCCTCTTCCTCTTCCTTCTTCCTCCTCCTTCCTTCTCCTCCCTCCTCCTCCCTCTTCCTCCTCCTCCTACCTCCTCTCTCCTCCTCCCTCCTCCCTTTTCCTCCCTCCTCCTCCCTCTACATCCTCCCTCCTCCTCTCCACTCTTCCTCCTACCCTCTTCCTCTTCCCCTCCTCCCTATCCCTCCTCCTCCCTTCACATTCCCCCTCCTCCCTCTTCCTCCTCCTCCCTCCTCCTCCTCATCCCTCCTTCTCCCTCCTCCTCCTTCTTCCTCCCTCCTCCTCCCTCCTCCCCCTCCTCCTCCTCACTCCTCCTCCTCCTCCCTCTACCTCCTCCCTCCTCCTCCCTCTTCGTCCTCCTCATCCCTCCTCCTCCCTTCTCCTCCTCCCTCCTCCTCCCTCTACCTCCTCCTCCCTTCACATTCCTCCTCCTCCCTTCCTCCTCCTCCCTCCTCCTCCTCATCCCTCCTCCTCCTTCTTCCTCCCTCCTCCTCCTCCTCCCCCTCCTCCCTCTCCTCCTCCTCACTCCTCCCTCCTCCTCCCTCTACCTCCTCCCTCCTCCTCCCTTCACATTCCTCCTCCTCCCTCTTCCTCCTCCCTCCTCCTCCTCCCTCCTCCTCCTCTCTCCTCCTCCCTCCTCCTCATCACTCCTCCTCCCTCCTCCTCCTCCCTCCTCCCCCTCCTCCCTCTCCGCCTCCTCCCTCCTCCTCCTCCCTCTACCTCCTCTCCTCCCTCCTCCTCCCTCTACTTCCTCCCTCCTCCTCCCTTCACATTCCTCCTCCTCCCTCTTCCTCCCTCCTCCTCCTCTCTCCGCCTCCCTCCTCCTCCTCCTCCCCTCCTTCTCCTCCTTCTCCCTCCTCATTCTCCCTCTTCCTCCTCCCTCTTCCTTCTCCCTCCGCCTCCTCCATCCTCCTACTCTCTCCTCCTCCTCCCTCCTCCTCCCTTTTCCTCCCTCTCCTCCTCCTGCTCCCTTCTCCTCCTGCGTTCTCCTCCTCCCTCCTTCTCCCTCCTCCTCCCTCTTCCTCCTCGCCTCCTCCTCCACACTACTCCTCCCTCCTCCTCCTAATCCCTCCTCCTCCCTCCTATTCCTCCCTACTCCTCCTGTCTCCTCCCTACTCCTCCCCCCTCTTCCCTCCTCCACCTCCCTCTTCCTCCTCCCTCCTCCATTTACCCAAGACAGACAGACAGTCAGACAGATAGTCGGGAACGGGATCTTATATGACTACTTATATAATTTAAATGAGATGCTCTCCACCATGGGATGGGCCGGGTCAGACAGACAGACAGATAGATAGATAGATAGATAGACAGACAGACAGACAGACAGACAGACAGACAGACAGACAGACAGACAGTCGGGAACTTATATGACTACTTATATGAATTAAATGAGATTCTCCCCACCAGGGATGGGCGATGCCGGGCCGGGTCAGACAGACAGACAGATAGATAGTCGGAACGGGAACTTATATGACTACTTATATGAATTAAATGAGATTCTCCCCATCAGGGTCTGGGCGAAGACGGGCCGGGTCAGACAGACAGACAGACAGATAGACAGACAGACAGACAGACAGACAGATAGTCGGTAACGGGAACGAGAACTTATATGACTACTTATATGAATTAAATGAGATGCTCCCCACCAGGGTCTGGGCGAAGCCGGGCCGGGTCAGCTAGTGTGTATATATATATATATATATATATATATATATATATATATATATATATATATATATATATATATATATATATCATCATTGGCACCTTGCAGTCTTGACAGACGATAGTTTGTGCTTTAAAAAGGCATAATAACTTTTAACTATGGCGGTAGCGAGTGTGACTGATAAGGCCAATTTGCGCTGTAAATGTCCGTTCACAGTGGGTGCATGTGAACACGTGGTCATTTCCACCATCATGCACCATCTTACGTCTCAAACGCTTGGTGTGTGACTTTTCTGCAATAATTTTCTCCTTTGACTTTATTCCATTTCTGATATTTGCCCTCCATGCAACACGTTCAGCGGCGACTTGCTCCCAATGTGCATTATCAATGCCTGTATCAATCATGTCCCGCTTACACACATCTTTGTATCGTAGTAGAGGCCGACCCTGAGATCTCTTACCCATCTGTAATTCACCAAAAAAGATATCCTTTGGTATTCTACCATCATCCATCCTCCTAAGATGTCCTATCCATCTAAGTCTACGAAGACTGAGCATGGAATAAACTGTCACACAACCTGATCTTTCTAATACTTCAGTATTTGTGATTTTGTCTTGCCACTTAATACCAAGAATTCTTCGCAGACACCGCATATGAAAGCGGTTTAAGTTGTTCTCTTGGTGTGAGTAAGTTGTCCAGGTTTCACTGCCATAGAGAAGAGTACTAAGGACACAGGCTTGATAGACAAGGACTTTTGTTTTGGCAGTAAGCTTCCTGTTCTCCCAGACTCTTTTTCTTAACCTGTTCATTGTTGTTGCTGCCTTACCAATCCGGATGTTGATTTCCTGATCTAGGGATAATTTGCTATTTACCACTGATCCTAGATATGTAAAATGGTCTACTATCTCTAGTTCAGCGTCGTCAATAAAGATTGATGGTACCCCATGTGCACCTTGTGACATAATCTGTGTCTTCTTTTTGCTAATTGTTAAACCAAATTCAGAACAAGCATTGGAGAATCCAGATAGTAGACATTGCAATTCTTCCTCAGAGTGGGTCGTAACTGCAGCATCATCTGCAAAAAGCAACTCTCTGATCAGTACCCTCCTAATTTTGGTCTTAGCCTTCAATCTCTGAGCATTGTAGAGGCCGCCATCTGAGCGTGAGTGAATGTATATACCACCATCCTGATCATGAAATGCATATTTCAGTAGAAGTGAAAAGTATATTCCAAAGAGGGTGGGAGCTAGTACACAACCTTGCTTAACTCCACTCTTGATTTCAAACTCTTCAGAAGTTGCACCATCAAACTTGATTATACCCTTCATGCCTGTGTGGAACGATTCCACAATGGACAGAAGAGTTGGTGGGCAGCCAATCTTCTTTAGTGCCTTGAACAGACCCTCACGACTGACCAAATCAAATGCCTTTGTGAGGTCGATGAAGGCAATAAACAGTGGTTGATTCTGTTCACGGCATTTTTCTTGCATTTGTCGCAATGAGAATATCATATCAGTGGTAGACCGGTTCTGTCGAAAGCCACACTGTGATTCGGGGTAGACTTGATCTCCTAGGACTTGAAGTCTGCGCAGAACAATTCTGGCAAATACTTTTCCAACAATACACAGAAGTGAGATACCCCTATAGTTGTTGCAGTCGCTCCGATCGCCCTTGTTCTTGTACAGTGTTATGATGCTTGAATCTTTGAAATCCTGTGGGACTTGTCCTTCACGCCAGCATAGCTCTATTAGCTGGTGGATCTGTATAGTGAGTGTGTCTTGCCCACTCCTGATAACCTCTATTGGAATCCCATCCTTACCTGGAGCCTTGCCAGATGCAAGTTCATTTATAGCACACTTAACTTCTGTTATGGTGGGAAGTGTGTCCAGGTGGTCAAGAGTTGGTAGAGCCTCTATGGCATTGAGGGCATCATCCGCTAGTTTGGTCTCACTTGAGTAAAGCTCCAAATAGTGCTCTACCCATCTGTCCATCTGCTGTTTCTTATCAGTGATGATTTCTCCAGTCAAGGTTTTCAATGGTGCACTTCTTTTGATCACTGGACCGCAGGCTTTCTTTATTCCTTCATACATGCTTCTTATGTCTCCCTTATCACTTGCGATTTGAATGGACTCACATAACTTGATCCAATAATCATTTGCACACTGCCTGGCAGCCTTTTGCACATCCTTCCTAGCTTGCCTAAGCTCACTCAGAGTGTTACGCGTTGGTCTTTCCTTGTTTCTTAAGAGAGCTTTCTTCTTCTTATCAATCAAGGGCTGCAGAGTCTCGCTGTTGGCCGCAAACCAGTCCTGCCTCTTATGATCCACAGTGCCGTAAACCACTAAGGCAGTTTTATAAAGAGTTTCCTTAATTTGACCCCACTTTTCATTTACTGTACAATTTTCTGGTGTATCAGTGAAAGCGTCTTCAAGTTGCTGTTGAAACTGAAAGCACTTTTCAGGATCATGAGTGTTAATAATATTAATCCTGAGGCTAGATTTGTGTTTAGCTGTGTAGATTCTCTTTGGTCTCAGTCTAACCCTTGCAACAACCAAAGAATGATCTGTATCACAGTCAGCACTGTGGTAACTACGAGTCAATGATATATGGTTCAGATGTTGTCTCCGTGTGATGATGAAGTCCAGCTGGTGCCAATGGCCGGATCTTGGATGTTTCCATGTGACCTTATGCATCTCTTTTGTTTTAAAAAAGGAGTTTGTAATACATAGGTCATTACTGGTGCAATGCTCCAGCAGCCTTTGCCCATTTTCATTCATGCGACCGATGTTGTATTTTCCAAGGCACACTGGCCATGAACTCGAGTCCTTGCCCACACGAGCATTGAAATCACCGAGCATATAAATGTAGTCAGATTTTGGAACTGCCTTGATCACGGAGTCTAACTCCTCATAGAACGAATCCTTCACATCATCAGAGGAATCGAGTGTCGGTGCATATGCAGTAATAATGGTGGCAAACCCACAAGAGGTTGCCAAGCGCAGGGATAATAGTCTTTCATTTCCTCCTGCTGGAATTTCAATCATTCCCAGTAGCGAATTCTTCACTGCAAAGCCCACACCGTGTTGCCTTTTTTCTGCCTGCCCTCTACCCTTCCAGAAAAAGGTGTAGTTGTTTTCCCTGAGTGACCCTTCCTCAGCGAGGCGAGTCTCCTGCAGGCCAGCAATATCAATGTTTAGACGATTGAGTTCGGCATCAATCACAGCCGTTTTTCTCACATCGTCAATATTGGTCAAGTCAGTGGAAAATCCTGGACACATGGTTCTCACGTTCCAGGTTGCAAGCCGTAGCTTGAGGTTTCTATTTTTATTTTTGTTTGTACCTGGTGCATTGGTTTTACAGCCTGCGATTAAGATTTTGTCCTAGCCCCAAGCACCCATTGAAGCAGGCAGGCTGTGGCGGATCAGCACCCAATTGGCTGGGGGCTGCCCAGCTTGAGGCGGGCGGTAGCTGATCAGTGACACCTATAGGTGTCTCCCACCGTCAGAGGCAACGCGTGGCGCCCCATGTCTACGCCAACTGACAAGGACTTATAACCCGTAACAGTTGCCTCTCGCTTTGATTCCGAGACCAGTTAAGACCAGGGATGGAGTTATTGCCTCTCCATAGCACAAAGCCTGGGCTAAAATATAGAGATCATGTGTTGCCCATGCAGCATGATCCCTCTCTCGGCCTGCCTAGTTTACTCCAGAGGAAAGGTAACACCCCTACATCTGGAACAAGACAAGCTGCAGAAGCTGCCGGATCAGCAAAGCAATGCTCTAACTGTCCGCCTGTCGGAGCTTCGATCCTAGACCAGTCGCCAACCAAGGCTTAGGGCCTGGTCTGCCCTGCCATGACATTTTGTCTTTAGCTTGCATTTCCTCGCACCAGGGTAAGGCTTGTACCCTCCCAATTGCGCTCTTCCGCCCGAAGCCGTTGGCACAATGTGGGGTGTCGGGTTTGGTAAGCGCCGCCCAACGTTCAGCGCTAACAGAAGCCAGGTAGTAAGGTCTACTGTTATACGGTAGCTCAGTCATATCTGACTAAGACCTGACACCAATATATATATATATATATATATATATATATATATATATATATATATATATATATATATATATATATATATATATATATATATATATATATATATATATATATATAACATTTAATTAAGGTAAGAATATTAAAGAACAAATTAGTTATAAATAAAAACAATATGTATGTGTTAAAAAGTTTTCTTTTAAATTAGAAAGTGTAAGCAATGCAAGCTTGCTGTTGAATTCTGGGCTTCTTCTAAAAGTCTATGTTGTACACTGTACGGCATTGGTGATCGTCTACTCACTGTTTTCTGTCTTGCGTACTGAAAATAATTTCTCACATAGATAGATAGATGCTCCTCCGTGCCTTGATGTAAAATTGCTCAGAATCTTCTCTTTTGGACTCCCGCTTCCTCTCCTCACCTCAAAATTTCCCATTGTCACAGTATACTCCAACTATCGTCTTCTCGTGACATGACCAAAGAATGTTTAATGTCTTTCTTTGACGTAAACAATCAATTCTATTTATGAACTAACTTCTTTCAAGATATATTCATTACTCTTGTGATTAATTCATGGTATAATTTTTAATCTATTTGGTGATAATGAATACAAAACAATGTTTTCCCGTGATGAATTTGAATAACGAAGACACAAACAATAGATTGCACGATTTATTTCCTGGCATATTTCGCTGCATCTCGTCAGGTGTATACTGCAGAAATCACACAACGCAAAGTGAATTAACTAGATAAATCCTTCACACTGAAATATACACATGTTCGCACAGTAATGTCGATTGTCTACCACGGTAATTTTAAACTGACTAACATGTCTTTCTGCTTGCACAAGGACGGCTTACAAAGGTTGATTATTATAGCTTCAGCAAACTTTAACAACCGACTACTTTGTGTGTTGTACAACACACGGAAGGCACTGTCTATTTCAACCACATGTCTCGCGACCGATGAAGCAGGACTGTTCAGGTGTGTCGGCCTGCCTAGGCTACCATCTTGTGTGTATAGTATCTTATCCACCCAATTCGGAATGTGTTCCGAAACTCTGCAATGTAATTGTCGCTCAGTTCTACCTATGTAGATGGCCTCGCATCTGCATGTAAATTGGTAAATACAATTTGATTTGGCGTACAAAGCTACACGTTCTTTTACTGCTGGATGAGGATCGGTTTGTTTCTGTACCTGATGACTGGAGTGGCAGCACAGAATGTTCGCCCGACTGCTGTGATGAGCCGGTCCCGCAGACGTTGCATTACGTTATCTCATCGGAAGGTTAGCTGGATGAATACCTTGAGTTTAGGGACTGTAGTTACTTCTGGTTTCGGTTTTGGCTGTTGACAGTAGCGCTTTATAAATCATGTGGAGTACCCATTCAGGTTTAAGGCATTCTTCATAGTTTACAATTCCTCTGTCAGCGTGTCCTGGGTGCATATCTTCCTAGCACGGTCAAACAGGGTCCGTACTAAGCCCCGTTTGTACTGGACAGGTGCGAAGCTCTGAAAATTTAAGTATTGGCCAGTCCATGTTTCTTTACGGTACACCGATCTTTGAATTGTGCCGTCTGCTCTACGTCTCATTAGGATATCTAGAAACGGCAACGCTTCGTTGTGTTCGTGTTCCATAGATAGAGAGATGTTTTTATGTGTCCAGTTCATTGTGGCCTGGGACGACGTTGCTTGTAGCTCGCCTGTAGTGATAATTAGTATATCGTCCACGTAACGACGGTAGAAGGCCAAGTTATTGATGGCTGAGGATCTTTTTTCTTCTAAGTGTGCCATGAAGATGTCCGCTAGAATAGGTCCAAGCGGGCTCCCCATAGCCACTCCGTCAATTTCCATGTCACCATTCGGTGTTGTGCAGAGTTAACCATGGAAAGGATCGGTCTTAGTGGGATGCCGGGCTTGTGAAGCTTGGGTAGGCCGTACATCTGAAGAGTTTGGGTGCCTCGCGGTGTGAGCGTTTTTGCAGTGGCCTCACTGATGAGTCCCGCATTCACAAGTGACTGGATCTCTTTCCTCATTTTTGCATCCAGGTCCTCCGACTTGTTGACTGTTTGCTCTACTCTGATATTAGATGCATCTGATAATATTTCATCCATTTTTCTCTGGTAGTCTGACATGTCCATAAGTACTGCACCACTCCTTTTGTCAGGTTTCAATATTACGAGGGTTTTGTTAGCCTTTAACGCTTTTAAGGCAGTAAGGTGTTCGTTGGTCAGCGGACATGTCTGTTTAGAGGGTGTTGTGCGATACTGGTGTTCTAAATCTACCAGTTTGGCCTTCAGCCACCCGACCGACTCAGCAGATGTAATAATCAGATAATGTAATAATTAATGTAATAATAGATAATGTAATAAACTAAAATGCAGATACTGAGTTGTTCCCCATTACCATTGAACAAACCAGAATTCAGTCAAACAATAGCAGAATCAAATCTAATAAAATCAGACCCTCATGACAATAATACAGAAGCTACTTGTGACATTGCGACTAACCACCAAACTGCAAACTTTCTAGAATGGAAGAATGCATTCCTTTCTCAAGCGGCAGTGTTGTTTTGGATACATCCAGCTGCTGTTTACATTGCCCGGAGTGTGTAAACAGACGGCACAAATTGACGCCCCTAGACTACGGGGAGATTAATCTATCAATACAATGAAAGTTTATAATAGAGAAACAATAGACATGTTATTTTAAGTAATCATCAATCTTGGTTTGAGAACAGCCAGGAAACGATAAACCTCTCTTACTCACTTTGTTTAGATACTAGAGTGAAAATCAGGCTCGGAGTTAGTTGAAATTTAAGTGCCAGAGAGCACGTTGTTATTTTGTTTTTCGGATGATGTGACTTCAGGGAGAACGGGTGGTGTTTTGTGTGTGTGCATATACGGGGCGCATATGTGGTTCCAAATAGTGAAGTCACCATTGAAGACTGATGGATATCTCACCTTTCTACTGCAGTGAAGAATGAAGACCTGATATCAGCCACTGGCTAATCAGAGCTCAACTGTTCCACCACAACTACTAACATTAGATACAGCCATTCCAAGCCCATAGCCCATACATAACCTGCCAAATTGTTTGCCAAGCAATGGGCTATCAGGCAGAGCTATCAATTTAGAAAAACCGACGAATTGAAACTAAACCAAATCCTATTAGGCCAGAACAGTATATGCTGCAGCGGAATACTACAGCTAATGACTATCATTTATGTGATATTAGAAATAGTGTTGTGTAAAGTTTTGACCATCTTTCATTTCATCCCAATCATCCACTATAATTTTTTCTTTAACCTGTAACTAAGAGTTACTGTCTTAGTTTATCACAATTCCGTGTGTGACTGTGTTACATCTTTGTGAGATAGGGCTACCGCGACATCCATCTGGAGGCTCCGCCATTTAGTAATAGGAGGGCTGTGTGGCATGAATGCTACTGGCAGTTACTGGCGGCAGTGCCTTTTCTGTGCTATCTTGGCCTTCTACCCGGAAACCTTACTTGATCCCTTGGTGTAATCAAGCCAAATTTGTCTGATCATTCACTAAAGAGTCTTGTGAGCCATTTCTGGTTTCATTTTTAGTAGTCGGCCACCACGATTTGGAGATATCTATCTCCCCAACTCAACTTAGGCACCACACTAGTAAAGAAGTTAGAAAGTGGATAAGAGCTGTTGAAAGACCTAAATGGTCTAACAAGAGAGGAAGAGGTAGCAGCAAGGAAAGGAAACCCCAATGATCTTTTAATGCATTTTAAATAAAAGCAGGAAAATATAATCAGCTAAGTGGGCTGATAAAAAAAATTGTCACTGGAAAGTTCCCATCAAATTTGAAGATCAAATGGACAATAGTATTGGATACTTTGAGAAGAACTCCCCCCCCCCCCCCCGCCGCAAGATACAAGACGAACCAGATGAGATAAGATGATAAGACTTTGGAAATCTTCTCAATAGACCAGTCTAATAAGACATCTTCCTTCCCTCGCCATACCAGATACTCAGCCTTTAGAAGTGATGCTGGATATCAGATGTGAAAAAAAAATAGAAAGCAGAAATGAAAAATCTAGCAAAGTCGTGTAGGATGGAAAAGCTGCTGGTCTAGGTGATATCGGAAGAGAAGCTATTAACATGAGCACCAGCAATGTCGCAGCTATTGAGACATAAGGAATTGGCAGAATCTTGACATTTGCAGATGATGTACTGGTTTACAGACAGGGGTGAGAGAGGACAAATTAGGCTGAAGACTTACAGATGGCAGTAAACAGTGTGGCGAAGTGGTGCAGGGACTTCGTTACTGACTTGGTTAACTTGGTTGAGTCTGTCAAAGTCAGCTAGGATCTCGCGCTGCATAGCGATCATCTGTTCATATTCTTGACGAGTAAGTGTCATTCCAATCTTAGAAGGAAACTTCTTGCCAGATTCAACGAAGAATCTACGGATGTGTAATGTGCTCTTGCCTCTGTAGGATGAGACAAACACGGCCTTATCACCACCGCCCACTAGTCTAATAGTCTCTCCACTACGAGTCATGTAGACCCAGTTAACAGGCACAGTCTTGAGGTCTGTAGTCATCTTCGGATCACAATGCTTGACTGTTACCAGCCTCGGGTTTATATACTAGTTTTTGAGCCACGCGTAAAAACGTTTTCAGCCAGTTTCTTAGGTCAAGCGGCTTAGATTACGCTGACTCGGCTGTTCGTATGGCTCGACTAAGCGTTATACTACCCGCTCGTTGACCCGTTGTATGTTTGAGTTGGGTTGGGGAATGCGGGTCATGCTCGCCCCGTTACCTCTCAACATGATGAAATAGATAGCGTGGAGGGCACCGTGGTCCTTGCGTTGTAGTCACTGTTAGATAAGTCTGTGAAGCCAGAATAGCATAGATATACATATACAGTCTCCTCACACCTACCGAAGTTTTCTTTGTATTGAGGTCTGGTCAGCTATTGAAGACATGACCGTAAGTATATTACAGCCATCTTGTTTTTATGTAGGTGTTTTAATACTCGTCCGCTAGTGTGGATTGACTAAAGGTTAAGGATGTCGGTGACGCTGATCGCTCCACGTTGGATAGGTATAGTTCTGACGTATCCTGTTGGCAATTATTGTCGAGGATGCACTCCTCAATTCTATTCAGGCTTAATGTGATTATTTCGTCTTTGGTGAAGCGTTGTTGTAGCACATCCCTCAGTCGAACCGTTACTAGGTCCGCAAAACTACCACCATCACCATAATCACAAGAATGACTGAATGGATTCTCGGCGTCTTGATTTTGTGGGATATTAAGACACGCCATGTAATAGCTGTTTTGCTCTACTCTTTGTATGCTCCACAGTTTGCTAATTAGGTTTTTGTGGGCATACGGATCTGTAATACAATATAAGAATAAGTTACCATACCAACGTTATAGAAATATATATTATAAATAATAGCTCTGTATCTGACATGCACCCTTTGTTACACAGTCATATATTTCTATCGACAGTGGGTATGTAGACCCTGTAGTACACTTTCACCTTCCCCTCCGACTACACACTACTACCTATATTATTACGGTACCACCATAGCGCTGTGTTTAAAAGTTCGATTGCCAGTTGTATTCCATGTCGTCCCAGCCTGGCGTAATATATGAAGAAATTTCCTATCTCTTCAGTTATATGCAACATATATGTCTAGCACCATATATCACCTGTATTATACTAGTATTGTTAGGTTAATCGTATGTCTACTTGGAGAAACACATCGAAAATGTGAAAAAATTATCAAAAAGCCAACATACCATTAGCGACTTGCCATATTGTGATCTGGTTGCTGTTCACTGAGACCGGTACTTCTAGACGGTGAATGGTGGACGTTATATACACGATATCTGATGATGTAGATTCCTGACTCAGCGGAATATTGTCTGGACATGTCTGACCTTGATACAATCACGTGCCAAGGTCGTGGTATATCACCGCGACACAGTAGCTTTTGAAATTATTCTTCCCGAGGTAGATCCTTTGGTTCGATAATCGACAGTTTTTGTGTAGTATCCTTCTTAACCACGCGTTCTAGCTGTATCATTACACATATACCCGGCTGCGACGCCATTTTGATCGGTTTCAGCTAGTGAGCACGTGGTCTGATTGTATTTTTATGGATGCGACCTGAAGCAGCGCCATATTTGACCAATCGTAGCCATTACACTCGTGTCTCGGCTGTACCATTAAGTGCTATTGACAGATGCAAAATCAGTGTTCGGTTGTGGAGTACAAGGAAAAGCCGGCACTGCTCGATTGGCTAAGGAAGGAGCAAAAGACCGACAGCGCACGCGCTCACACGCACACACGCGCGCCCACACACACGCACACGCAAGAGACACCATTGCAGTTAAAGAGTTAAAGACATATTTCAGGCGAAAGAAATATTTAGTTTCCTACGCGCACGCGCATGCGCGCGCACGCACACACACACACCAACGCATGCCTCCCCGCATGCGCGCGCGCACACACACACGCAAGAGACATCATTGCAGTTATAGAAATATTTCAAGCGAAAGAAATATTTACAGTTTCCTACGCACACGTGCATACGTGCGCAAGCACACACACACACACCCACGTGCGCTCCCACACACACGCAAGAGACGTCATTGCAGTTATAGACATATTTTAGGCGAAATAAGTATTTAGTTTCCTACACACACACACACGCCCACACACACGCAAGAGACATCATTGCAGTTATAGACATATTTCAGGCGAAAGAAGTATTTAGTTTCCTACGCGTACGCTCATGCTGCGCGCACGCACACACACACTCACGCCCACACACACATGCGCGCACACAAACACACAAGCACACACACATATTCACTATATATATATATATATATATATATATATATATATATATATATATATATATATATATATATATATATATATATATATATATATATATATATATATATATATATAACGCGACTGCAGTTATTTGTTCATTTAAAACCTCAACATTCCAAATTTTACTACCCGACTATAATGCTACTTGCCAGACCGCGGCCAGACTGCCATGTTTAACTAACGTCACATTTATCAGCAGTGACCGATAGCCAGCAGATATCATATTTCTCACGTATGCGTGCTAGGATGTCCACGTGACCTTTACCTGTCAAATGTATAAATTTGTTACTTGGGGAAGACTATTTATTCTGTGTGCCAAGGGACATAACTCGGGGTATTATAATATATTTTTATTTTTCAAGTTATGTTAATAAGTTATTTAATTATTTACTTTAAGAATAATATTTTTATATTCAGATTAATAACCTACATTATACCTACTAGAAATATAGCCATTTATTATTTTATTACTCTTAATTTGTTAATGATAATGTTTGCCTCGCTAGTACTTATTACACATAATCTGACCTAGAGCTGAGAGATGAAGCATGGATACCTACTAAGGACAAGTGGAATGTTGGTAATTCTCATTCTGAGCTGTGAATATTTATTGATGATTCCATTAATTGGCCTACTCCTGGTACCTCGAGTGAATGACTAATGTCATTTTTCACCGCCTTTGCCTTCTACCTGAGGAGACTCGATATCCAGGCCGACCGGCGCGTTATGGGGCCCGTAGAATATAATTGTTCCAATACTACGATTAATTGGTGTGTTTATACTTGCCAAATAACTACACATTTACATTTCTGAGTATCTCACAATTGTTCTGTAAGAACGTAGTCATCTTCCTAATTCATGATTACAGTATTTCTATTATAACAGTATTTCTTTTATAACAGTTTTAATTCTGCAAAGTTTCTATTTCTAACATTACCTGTGTAACTACTAGGTGTCTTTCACATTACTATTTCACTGTCTAACTGCCATTAACGATCGTAAAGAGTTTCTGTTTACGACCAGTTCGTCTGAACTTTCCAGCTGTCAACTCTCTATGCGCTGTTGTGGTAACATATACACAGCCTGTTGAATCAAGTATCGTTTCCTATTAACTCACATGAGTCCGTAAAATCTTTCTAAATTAGATCGGGTCAAGATCTTCTATCCGCCCGCTGTAATCTGCCAAACATATGATTCGCATAGCTCGTATCACTTGTCTATTTATGTTTCTGGTGTTCATTACGACGATTCTATTATTAGCAATTGTGAACATATAAATTAGACACACCAAACGTTGTTATTTTTGTCTTTTTGATATTTCATAACAATTGTTCATTTTTATGTCCAAATCTATACAAATTTCATATGCCAACACTTTTATCTTAAACAAGTCTTTTAAAAAATTTTTTTTTTTTAAATTTTAGTGAATTGTCCAAGAATCTTTTTTTTTTTTTTTTTTTACGTTTCTCTGCGTGCGGTAATAATTCTGTTGTTGTAACATATCTCTGCACGTTTCATATTGGTCGTATGAAGTTGATGTGAGCTTTAGATCTATCACATGCTCTGCTAATCCCAAGTGTCAGCATAGTCCGAAAATTCACGTTGAAAAACACTACGTTTATGTAGCTATAGTTTATTGTCCCGAGGTTTCAAATCGGCGAAACTCCAATTGCCAGGGTTCGACATGGGTGTAGTGGACTCTATTGCTGCCCACATTCACAGGGTGCTGTCCTCTTCTAGGGGTAGGCCTATTGGTTGTAACTTCATTCATCATCATCATGTCATCCCCGTGGTTAGTTTCAGACTCTTTCGTTCTCCACCGACCATCATGGCCCATTATTATAACTCAACTTCACGAATCTTTGACAACGCAACACAAGTGCAGTTTTTGACGATTTAATCTTCAAAACGGTTTACAATGTTTACTCGCAACAGCAGACACAATTATGAAACACTGTATCACAAATCTACACCACATTTCTACACGAATACTATGATAGCGGAGAAATCAAGCCGTTGTTATCTTCCCCAGCGTGGTGCCGCGCACACGACAACACCCACGACACGAAAGCCCTTGTCACCTTTGCAAATTGTCCTATCCTCCCTCCAGCGACAATCTCGGCGTGGGCCACGGTGGGTCAAAACCTACGATGTCACGTCCTTCCGAGTGCCCATCTTTCAACATACCATGAGCTCCAATTCGACTCATGGCAACTGGGGCTGACTGCTACATCTTGTAAAGGACATGCAACTAACTTAAAAAACAAATCAAACACTATGTTATTATTACTCGAATGAGGTTTGTACAGAATGTGCCATCTCACTTTAACGAGATGACTCCTAAAATAAGCTGTAAAAATTGAAATTGTTTTGTTTTCTTTATAGATTGCCCTTCAAGACCACATCTTGAAAACGTAAACGTGTACTGTGAAGAATTGTCGACAGGAAACATTAAAGGGTTAGTATTTTATTTGAATATTACCAGAAACTATCTTGAAGAATCTGTTTTGTGTGTGTGTGTGTGTTTTTGTTTTTGTTTTAAAAAATACTACTTTACTGTGTATTTTACTATGTATTTTCCTTTGTATATTACTGTATATTTTAAGGGCCGTCAATTCTGAGGATGGAGGTTCAGAATGCTATTAACCATCTAAAAGCTGGCAAGACCCCTGGTGCAGACAAAATCACTACAGAAATGATCAATGTCTTAGAAGAATAAGAAATACACCACGTCACCAGACTGCGGAACATAATATATGCTAATTTAGATATGCCTCATGAATCATGCAATCTATATTTATAGCAATACCACCAAAAAATCAGGAACTTTGGAATATGATCAACATCAAACAATTAGTATAATGAGCAACATAGGGAAGATTGTGCTTAGAATCATCACGCAAAGAGTTAGGAAGAAACTACATTCTGAAATAGAGGAAGAACAGCGTGGTTTCATAGAAGGCAAGGTCACAGTAATATGCTGTGTACTTACTGAGAACATTAACCGAGCATTTGATAGTGGTAAACAAAGACCTGCTTCTTTGCTTCATTTACTCTAAGAAGAAAGAAATACCACAATGTAAAAGAAGGATAAATGGGAAAATTGTTAAACAAGCGAATCTGTAAAAATATCTCGGAATAGTCATAGCATCTGATGGACGGTGCCTTGTACAGATTAGAACAAGAGTAGCCATGGCAAAGGTAGCCTTTTGCAAAATGGAAAACATACTGACTAATAAACAGATGTCAATTGCAACGAGAAAAAGAATATTGAAGGGTTACACAGACTTGTACTTTTATATGGATGGGAAACGTGGCGATGAGCAGACAAGCTGAAAAACATTTAATGGCAGTGGAAATGTGGTTTATGAGGAGAATGCAAAGAATACCATGGGCAAACAGAAAAAAGAATGAGCAAGTCATACAAGGGGCAAATGAAAGCCGCAAACTGATTAGAGAAAGTAGACGTTGACAGTCACATCTTGGGGCACGCTATGCGAAGAAATAAACTAGAGAACTTGGTGACAACTAGCAGGTTTGAGGAGGAAAAAAAAAAACAAAGGGAAGACAGAGAAGTAAATATCTGGATGACTTGACCACATGGGGTATGATCGGAACAAGAACATTGGCCTGATCCACGACTCTGGTGATCGTGTAAGATGGTGAAATATGACCGTCCACATTTACTAACATGGCACATAATGAATGAATGAATGTACTTTACTAACACACACACGCACGCACGCACGCACGCACGCACGCACACACACACACACACACACACTGTCAGAGTGTTGAGGATGTGGATAGAGGACATAGAGAGGACAAGAGACAGAATAGAGTTAAGACAACTGAGATAACGACTTATAGGAAAGAGATAGGATATCTGTAGTATAGCGATATGCTAGAGACGGGACCTAAGTCAGGACACAGGATGGTCATAAGACAGGACATCTACAGGACAGTAGATGAAGTGGAAACAGGACTTAGTAAGGGGACACTATCGTGTCTTAGACAGGTAACGGTAGGGCCAGACCGAGTGATAGAAGGGGACGACAGTTCACGGGACACTGCCCTGAACAGACTAGTTGTCAGTATACCGACTGACCTCTCCTAGCACGGACAGACTGCAGTACAACGAGACTGTTGAGACAGCACGGGTTTCACACAACGGCACGGGGTCCGAGAAGACAAGCCCAGCCGTTGAGCCTGAAACCGTCAGACGGGACCCAGGACAGTTT